>JAIPRL010003171.1:0-49765 GCA_025469235.1 Pemphigus obesinymphae | reverse complement strand
GTACGAAAAATGAGAAAAATAATGATATAATTATGTGGAATATTACATTATTTTTGTGTTTTGGAAAATACGTAAATATCGCTCGACATTCGTCTATACGTACAAAAACTGCGGGAAATCGATTGTTTATGTGATCAAATAGACTCGTAAAACGAGTCGCCCGTCTTCGACGTTGTTGGGGAAAAATCATATCACCCTCTATTCATTTAAAATAATATACGAGTCCTTCGTCTCCAGTGTGGTTATTAAGTATAAACTTATTATGTTTTCTAAGAACATTAATTCGTTGCCACAATAGGTTTAATAATATTATCTTATCTTATATTTTTATCTAGATAACCAAAATGTATCTTTTATCTTTATCTTAGATAATCCTTCTGTCATTATCTATATCTTTTATCTAGATAACAAAATGAGTTATCTGCCCCAACAATGACCGCAACACTTGCTATAAAGGTTCTGTATATATAATTTTTAAGATATTTTATGAAAAATAAAAATCTAACAATTTTGCAATATTTAAATACATTTTAAAATTAACCTAAAGATAACCCCATATCCGTATCACATTTTATTGTTGTGTAATCATAAAATTTCCGCCTATAACACTTTTATAATTAGATATAATTTTAGAAAGTCGGATTTACAATCTGTAAACAGATTTGAATATGTCGGCCTGTCTACTAGGGATTGATCAAGACATTTTTCTTTATTATTACAGAGTAAAATGTAATAAATGTTTAAAAATTGCAATTTTTAATGCTAAATAACACGGATAAAAAAAAAATTAAAATAAACGCATCGATCGAACCCTAAAAGACAAACTGATAAATTCAAAACAGTTTTCAGAATTGAAATTCGACTTTTTGAAGTCCCACAGTTTTGTCAGGCTTTTAGGACGATTTTTCATTGATGTTGCGGCCCCTTAGAGTATAGGCAAATTTGATACAATTTTAGGAAAAACGAAAAACAAATAAATTGAATATATTTAAAAGTAATATAATAAATAATAATAAATGTATCTGTGTTAGTACTATTTTTTTATTGTTGTGCAATCACGATTTTTATTTTAAAAAACATTATTACGCAATTTAAATGCCATGTAACTTTGAAAAACGTAGACGAAAATTGTATCAACGTTTGAAATATAAAAATTTAAACTATATTTTTGTATAAACCGATTTTTTAAAATCATATTAACAAATACATTATTTTAAAAATGCAAATCAGAGTCTAATTCCAACAAAACATTTGAAATAGTTTTTATCTTTTAAATAGTGTATAATTTGTCGCAATGTTTTTTGTAGACTTAGTAGCATTTGAATTACGAAAGTATTAGTATAAAAAATAAAAATTATTTATTTTTGTTAGTATAGTGTAGTCGTAAATAATCACGATGATGTCTTGTACATGCATCTGCGGACAAATGGGCAACACAGTGATAGTTTACTTATTATATTTGTAATTACCTATGCATAACCCCTCAAAACTAACGTGTCAAAGGTCTTAAAACACTTTGTCGATTACAAAATAATAATTGAAAAAATTTACAAGGACAATATTTTGAAAACAACCTAATCGGCGTTTTGTAATTGCAAATTAATATAAATTAACTAAATTAAAATTTAATGTATTTAAATAGTTATAAACAATCCTGACATGGTTATCACCAAAGTGTATTTTTATAGATTTAATAGATGTTATAACTCAAAAGGAATTTATTGCGGTTCCAGGAGGTCAAAATAAAATCGGCTAAAGTCCCGAATGAGTGACAATATTTTGAGAGCTAGAACAATATGATTTTAAATTAGTAAAAACTCGAAGAATCATAATACAGATTTGTTTCATAGTTGTGATTAGTCTAAAATGTTTAATATATATATATTATATATATTGATTAATAATAGCTCTAGGATAAATTCATATTTCGAAAATTGGTACAGCGTATCACTCAAAATCTAAAGAGTCCAAAAGCTATTTTTCAACATGAAGAGAAATTTAATCTGCTGTCTTATATTACTTTGCCGAAATGTGTGTACAAGTTGCGAAAATCATAGTATGTGGTAAAATATGTGAAATATATACACTAATTTCTTTAACTTAATTGACTTCATAAATCCTAAAATATAGTATTATACCGTGCATAATAAATTGCCTATATAATATTCTTTAGAATATGACTAACGAACCACCTTAAATTAATTTTTATTTGTTCACGTTAACTTGTTTTTAAAAAATATCGCATTTTTATAAAAATCAATAATAATATGAGACTCGTAAATTATTTTTCGAACGTATTTAAAATTTTTAGATATTATTAAAATTTTAATTTTCTTAAAAATTGCCTATACAGAACTCCTTAAAAATCAGACGTAGAGTATGCTTTTCAGTAATAAGAAATTAAAATGTCAAATATTATGCACAAAACGAATAGGTGTTAAAAAAATGTATACAAGACAAATTACCTGTATTATGTTAATTAATAGAGAAACAAAGTTTGATAAATAGTTTTCGAAAAATAGTAAATATTAATTTTTCTTAAAATATCTTTAAATATATTGCTCATTCATAACTCCTTAACCACCGGGCATATGAAATGAAAAGTGTATGAATATTAAAAAATGAAAACCCAAAATTTAAATCAACTTTGAAATTGATAAATAAGCAACACAACACTGTAAAGTTTCAATCATTGATCATCAAAAGCTGATAACCAAACACTAACTTACTATCGACCATCAAACAATTTTAATTAAAAATATTTAATTTCATAGTTGTTAGCAATATTTAAACTTCATATTAGGTTCAGGTTGTTTCTTCGTGTCCGTTTCTTATATTTATTATGACTCGCATAAATGAGTTTATTGTTTACAAATCGTATATATTATGTAGGTATAAATGAGCTATACTCATAAGTCGTAACTGCAGCTGCCTCGCCCCGGGCCAAATGCAACGCCACCGCGACCCTTTCCATATTAGTAATGGCATTCCAGCGCGTCACGTAGGTCGGTCGCCATGTTGCTTTACAAAATATTCAGGATCCCCTCGCCGCATCCTCACACGCAATGAATACGAACTTGTCGGGATAATAATGATGAAAAAAATCTGTTTAAATTATACAGAGTGTAGCAAAAAGATATTCCGAGTTTTGAAAGCTTCGAATTTTGAGAAAAAATCATACAAGTTATTTAAAATGTATTTTAACAGGATCTAAGTACATACTGGTATTTATAGGTTTTACTCAATTGATTTTGAAAATTTTAGTGATATTCCATAATTAACATGTTTACTGGCTCTTTTACTTGAGATTTTTCCATTAAGGATAACTAAAAGCAAAGGTTCCAAAATTATATTAAAATCTTAGGGTTACTAGATATTCGTCCATAAATCATTCATATATTTATTATTATCGAAAATAATGGCGAGAATTCCATGACATGCCTGAAAATGTGTATTGTTTATGGAGTATACGACTTAGGTGAATCATATTTAAAACTATTTATTTAAAAAAATATGACATTATGTGTAATTTGATTCTGTAAAAATAAATTTTGAATAATTAATTATTTATTTATATTATTTAGTTATTTATTAGACTCCGATAAATTCGAGAAATCTCTGTAGCATCCGTATAGATTACATAAAAGTATTTCTGTATATTTTATTTTATTTCCATACGGAAACCAAATCTTCATATTACGGATGTTACTAATACTGGTATCCAGATTATTTAAAAATTAAAATATACTTTAGTAGGTACATCAAAATCGATTTAGATGAAAAAGTTTTGTATCTACCTTTTATTCGAAATTTTTCTCGTTCTAGAATATTAATAAATTTTTAGCATAGGTAATATAATAATAACTGTAGATTGTTAAATATTTGATTTATCAATAGGATTAATTAACATAATTATTTAATAATGTTATACTTACAATTTTTAATAACATTACAGTAATATATCAATATATTATGTGTGCATGATATCTACATTCCAACTTTTGGATTCTGAGCATAGCGAGGAAGATATTCATTTTGCTATTGGGATTATTTCTTTTCTTTTATTTTTTAAATTTAAATTAAAATTTTTCTGTAAGCAAATTTTCAACTAAAAGAAGCCGAGGAACATTGGCGTCAGTATAATGTCGATTGGAAATTGGCCCTAGATAGTATCATGACATAGATAAATAGATAGATAGATAGATATAGACGTATAGCATTTCTAGATTTTTCGAGTACTTAGTTTCTTAAGAGAAAAAGGAAAACATTCTTCTATATAGTGTATGTAGTCATACACTGTATACATACATACATATATAGCTAACTAAACTATACTAAAACTAACTATACATACTATACATAACTATAACTATAAACTACTTACTATACGGACTATCATTTACATATACCATAATACATAATATATATTATATTTATACGGCGTTCCTATACTGACATTTTAGATTCAAACGATTGAAATTGATCAATATTATTATGTGGCTTATATTTCATTTTTTGGCTATTAAAGTACAATTTATGAGATTGTAATTTAATAAAGTGTGTATCTGGATTAATGGAATGTTTATTCGGATAATGGATATATACTGAAATATTATAATATAAAATGGGGACATTATGTAATTTTAAAATTTTGAACTGTTAATATTTAAATAGGTGTATGACACTGAACTCCGCTCAGAACTGTTTTTTTATTGAAATAAATGATTTATCACCTTTTAAATTCAATATATCCACCACCAGTATCCTACTAAATGGGCGAAGTGCTTCTATCTCCTACTAACCAGTACTTTTTAACATTTTGTTCATCAATTTCTCCAGTTTCCACTAATAGATTTACGTTTAATTTAATACTTAAATAGGCTCATTAAAAATATTGATTATAATATAATCAAAGAATAAAGTTTTTATTGTACCTATACTGGATATAACCTAATAAATTATTTATTACCTTCTCCTACCAATAGAAGTATTAATGGGTCATGAATGTTTTAATTTATATTGGTAATTTTAGTATAAAACGTTTATCGTTTTACTTTTATTTGCATTTGAATAGTTATAAATAAATAAATACTTAATATCAATACAATTTGAAATAATATTATAATACAAATAATCTTACCTGCTTTGACAAATTATTTTAATAATAATTTTCGTTTCAACGGCTGAAGACAGATTTTTACGGGTCTTTAGGAATACGAACAGAAATGATTTGTACTTAAAATTAATAATACTTTAACAACACATTCTAAATTTATAATAATAATTATGATGTGTATTAAAATATCATGAGTACTCAAAAGTCTTCTATATATCTATAGGCACGGATTTGCTAGGACTGTAACAGTGACTGCTCTGTGAAACGACATTTCATGCAGATTTTAAGTGTTCTAAACGTTTCCCCAATTTTAATGTATTACAATAATATATTAATATATTCAGATTATTTTATTGATATACAAGTAGCAATGACGTGCATATTTATTCAAAATAATAGCTATAGGTATATTATATCTATATAATAATTATAAATTATTTATATTAACAGTTTTACATCCTGTTATTGCCCAAACTATAACATACTTAGGTTTGTACCTTTACATAAAAGGGCAATCAAAAATTATCCGATGGGTTTAGTAATTATAGCATATAATATATGCATATAGCATATAAGAAATGGAGATGCCAAAATGCACATTTCGACCATTAGACTTCAGCAGACCACCATATATTATATAACCAGTTGTATAAAACCACAACCATATACGGATGATAGGAAATTCGATTGAATTAAAAAACAAATTAACAATAAAATATCAAACACGATAGTTTAACAAAATCGAACCTATAATAATAATAACCTAGCTAAGCTAAATATTGAAAGTAAACGATTTTCGAGAGTTCATTATTATATTTAATTGAAATTCGAGTATAATAATTTGTAGCTAATTAATTGGGTACCTACTAGTATTTTAAAATATAAAATGTGAGCAAATTAATCATACTTCGTTTGAAGAATAATTTAATGATCCTAATGGTAATTTTTTTAATAGAAAATAAAAACTAATAAAAAAAATTTAAATGATTTATATTAATATATTTTCTATTTTGATCTTAAATATATTAAGTTAAAATATTTTTTGTTAACTTCTCGTATTAACTTTTAATAGAATGTAAGTTTTCAATGAAAAATGCGTACTAGCAACTATATACATATATATCATTATAACAACTTACAAACATCTCATAAATATTTTTATAATAGTAATAATATAAGTAAATTACGTACTTTTTTAAAAAAAATTACTCTTCAAATTATTGATTTTAATTAATTATTATGTTAACTGACACCCCTCAAATGTTAGTAATATAACCTGAGTAGCAATTTATATGCTTTTACGGTTCAATTTTTATTAAAATAGCGATGTTGAACTTAGTTGAAATAACGGTTCAATGCACCAACTTTCAGCGATTTTGAAACCAGCATTTAACATGAAGTGAATTGAATATAATTTAAGTTGATTTAAAGTTTTATTACTATGCAACGGTTCAAAAACGTCATAACCTAACCTAACCTAACGACTCACTTAATTCATCGCGAATAATCCATGGGCGTGCTGAAATAGAAACAAAGATCTACAGTTATTTACCTACCTAAATCTAATACGCTAACTAGCATACCTATCATTTATGATATCAGATTGATTGTAATTTGATAATTTAAGATACGGTTCAATACTCAAGCAAATTATGGGTATGTTGTGATTTACGTATAATATATAATATTGTGAATATTGGTTTATGGGACTTAAAATATTATAGTTGACCGTTATAAATAAATAAATACATTGTGATTTTACTAGGAAAAAAATTGGTAGGCGTTAAGTAGGTACACTAAAATGTGAAACATAAAAATTGAGCGGAATGGTTTTCGGGGATGAACATAAAAATACTCAAAAATAGAGGCACTTTATACACATATAGCGACTTTCCACCAAATCACTGCAATCTGAAAGAATCAGTTTAAAATATAATATATAATATAGATATACACTATACTACATTGGTGGATTCATAAGGGGAGGGGACGAAGGTGAATTTACTTTTAATTATTTATTAATTGTATTTTAGAACACTTTACTTTATTAATTATATAATTTACATAATATATTAGAACATTAATGAAACTGTATAAAAATTTGTACCTCTTTTCTTAAAATCTAGTGAATCTGCCACTGATAAATAAGCACTGTTCAATTCTTGAACTATGTACGATCCATGTATTTGGTTTGTAATAAATCACTCATGCACCGACTGAAAATTGTTTAGGATTATTTAAACATTTTTTACCGTGGTTCATGCATTGAACATTGGACGATCTATGCAGTCGGCTTGTAATAAACTGACATGTACCGAATGAAAATAGTTATGAACTATTTTTACATTTTTACTGTTCGTGCATTGAACTTAGGACCATATATAAATTTTCTGAAAATTTGTAAAATCAGCCACAAACTTAACTTTAATAAAACGGTTTAAATTTTGGTTTAAATAAAATAATTGCATTTTTCATGACCCCATAGACACCAATCAGTTGAGGTGCACCGACTAGGAACTAAGGTTTTTCTACTTTGGAAACATGGTCGATATACGATATATAATACGTTTAAATTGCAAATCAAGCATTGCCTACAATTATCTCAATTCGTCATATTTTACATATTTACCGTATTAATTTACAAAACTTCAAGAAGTCATAATTAACAAAACAATTAATCAAAATCGATGATTCAACCATCAGCATTTTTCTTAAATGGAGTAGGTATATAGTTTTACTCAATAAATTTGGATACCAGTTTTTTAAAAAAAAAAGTTTAATGTAGTGGCATTAGTCCATAGATACACTCATTGGGGGAGGAAGGAACATGTACCCCTAGAGAATTTCAAAAATCATGTAAATTGAGATTTCTGTAAACAATTTGGGTAATTTATTTAAAATATTATCAGCAAGAAAATATTATGTGGACTTTATAAATATATTTGTTGTATTGCTCCTTATCTGAAATTGAAAAATAAAAATTTTGAATTTATTCGGGGAATAAAATTTTATCAAACCATATGGACACAGCTTCAGAGAAATCTAAATATATATCACATGGATTCAATCATCACAAGAAATATTTTGAATAATTTAAATATTATTTTAAAAACAATTAAATTATATTTATTTATAAAAATATATAATACATTGAAAATATATCCTTTTTACATTAATTTTATGAACCAACAATTTTCTTACAACATAAATGTATGTATTAAACTTCTATGGTTTCTAGGTATTATATAGGTTGTTTTTAAAATTAATACCGAAAATTCGTACACATTCTCAGTGGGGTGACACAATGATGGAAGTTTAGAAATAATTTAAATTACTTTGGGGAAAATGTAAAAATAAATATACCATGATATTTACTGTAAAATTCTGATATGCATCAATATGTCATATCATTTTTCCTGATTTATATTCATTTTTTAAAGTTTTGACTCCCATTGTCGCCTGATGTCGCCATAATGAAAAAATTGATGTTACATATAATATATATATGCGAAGTTTGATAAAAATACTATGGTATAATTTATTTATTGATGTCTAATATACTTGGTTAATTAATACGGTCTTCACATAAAAAAAACTTGGATTTTTGCATTTATTCTTAAAATATTGCAATACAATTATGTACCTATACATGTTTTTATATTTTATGTATAAAAATAACTTCATAATATTTGAATATTTGAATATTATTATATGATATTTTAATTTATTTTCAATGTTTCATACTTTTGATATTTAAATATGATAGATAGATATGATAAATATGTAGAGTGAGTAATAGGAGACTTAGGTCTATAACTAGTGCCGATTGTATATAGGTATAGTTCCATAATACCTATATTAATATGCTTTCACATTAGATTTTTATTAATTCCTAGCTAATCTATGGTATTGTGGTGACCTTACTCCCGTTTAAAATGGAATTAGCTTGTTTTTGAGTATTATGTCCCATTTTTCCGACAATTTTCAAATGGGACGCTTTTTGTCTCTTTTTTTTATAATTTGTTGAAAGACCTTATTATTGCTTAATTGTCGTTTTTAAAAGCGATTTTTTGATTTATGGAGAAAATATCCTGATTATATAATAATAACACCAGCATATTTTAAAACTACTTTATATTTTAAAATGATTTGATTTCAATTTTAATTTTATTATCTAGCGCTTACTTCGTATATTTATGATTCTTTTTTGGGAGGGGGGCACAAGTAAGTTGATGTAATTTATACAGACTTTTTAAAAGCGTTTGATCGTGTGGACCATAATCTCCTTATTAAATCCTTAAACCTTCTAGACATTGGAAATCCATTACTCGCTTGGATAATCTATCTAACCGCCATCTTTATGTCTCTATCCTTGGTTCGTCCTCATCTGCCTTTATTCCATTTTCTGGTGTACCACAAGAAGCTGTACTTTCTATACTTTCTACTTTCTGCTTCTTTCTGCCCTTTTTGTAAATTCAGCCCCTTCGGTTCTTCGTCATGCCAAACTTCTCATATTCGCTGATGATATAAAATTGTTCCTACGGATAAACTCTATTTCTGATTGTAATCTTCTCCAACAAGATCTAAACAGCTTGGTGGTGTGGGGAGAGTCCCTAGGTCTCTCTCTGAATATTTCAAAATGTTCTGTATTTTTCTTTTTCTCGCTCTAACTCTCGCATTTATTTTCCTTACGTTATTCATAATATCCCTATTAAACCAACAGGTGACTTCACCCGTGACCTAGGTTTTACGTTCACCCGAGACCTTTCCCCAGTTAAGCACATTGAAGACATTTGTTGCAAGGCAATTAAGATTCCTGGCTTTGTCCTTCCTTCCTCTTCTGAATTCTACTTTCTATGGCCCCTCAAAGCACTATACTGTGTTCCGGTTTGTCCTATACTTGAATACTACAGTATTCTTTGGGATACCTCTACCGCTTGTGCCTGTGTTGTAATTGAGAGAGTTCAGAAAAAATTCCTTCGTATTGCAGCTCATAGACTCAATATACCCCATCCTCCTTACGATTACACACCTGTTCTAGATGCTTTTAATATTTCATCATTAACTGACCGTCGACATCTGTCTAATCTATCCTTTCTGTCCAATCTTCTTTCCGCCAAAATTAATTCTCCCTTACACTTTTCCCTAATAAACTTCACGGTGCTTTCCCGCACCACTCGTTGTACTATCCCTTTCCATTCTTCGCTCTCCTTCTAATTTCCTCGAAATTTCTATTGTCCGTCTTATGCGAACAGCAACAATGACCATTCCTTGTCTTTGTATATAATAATAATAATAATAATGAAAAAAATTATAAATATGTAATTATCTTTATCACCTACTCACAATATTTGGATGGCATTAATGTTATATTTGTATATTATCTTGTTATTTTTGGGCTTGCCCCGTTTATATTATTAAAATTAAAATAATATTAGCGAATATTCATCAGCTCAGAATCGCTTTTCGAAACAATTGTTTCTTTGCCTTTATCTTTGCCTTCAAAAGAATAATCTAATCTAATCTAATATAACTAAACAATCTTGTGATATACGGAAAACAGTTTTCAGGATTAACTATGAACACCTTATTTTATATTTAATTATATATAATTAATATGCATAGTAACTTTATTATAAATACACATACCAGTTAATCATAAATAATGGGAATTTCTTAGTAAGGGCTTAAACTCCTTAATCAATTCTTTCTGCGTAGGTCACCTATTGATCTTTTTTATAAATAATGATTTTAGTCATAGAAAAGTAATGCAATGTACAGCAATATCTCGTAGTCATTATATAAATTATATTTAATAGTTCTTAGTACATATAAAAATATTTTAATAGCCCAATATTTTTTTTATCGATTTATTGAACTCGCGTTTTAAATCATATTATAAAATCTGTATTGTCATTAAAAATACATATTTTAAGTATCTTATAATTTTAAATTTTGAGAATAAAATGTATGTTATTAAATAACAAAAAGTCTCTTAGTAATGGCACTCTATAAACTTTTTTTAGTAAAACTTTATATGTATTATATACTTTATATAGTACTTTTGGGAAATGTCGTCTCTTCCGAAATTAATTTCTATATTTCTCTTCACACTTCAGTCATATACCTATACATAAACAACATTATAACATTACATAGAAAATATTCATAATGAAGTCCAGAAATAACTTTACAAGCTAAAGAATAGATGGTCTCGTATTATAAAAAATGTTCCTACGTATTTATAGGTGAGTTGTATTAATATGTTATTCTATTGCACAATAAATTAAGCACATAGTAAAATTTAAAGATATACTCATGTTTAATTCCGATAAATATATAGGTAGGCACCTTTAATATTTTTTCATCTCAGTTAATATTAAATTTTATATATAGCTATTGACGTTTTATCTATTTATCATTCTGAAAATTAACCATAGTCCATAAAAAGTGTATATACGAGTATATAAAATACAATTTCTTAAACACCAAAAATAAAGTGAAAGCCTATAGCAAAACACATAAACCGGTTTTTATTTTGTTTGGTACCGAATGCCAACCATCGATATGGACCATTTTGGAAGCTACGAAGATTAAATAAAGTGTATCAATAACCTAATTTTCGTACTGTAATATTAGATACTAGTGTATTAAATCAATTTAATCATAATCAGTATTAATATAGAAATGGTCAATATTCAAATAGGTTCAATGTTGTGTTTAATATTTTCAACTTCTTGATTGTATATAAAAAATTAGAATTTATGAAATATATTGTTTCGAAATAATACTTTTACCAACATAACATTTTCTAGCCCCCCTCCCCCAGTGTACAATAAAAAAATTTTAAAACTTATTTTACTGATTCTTTATTCTTATATTTTACCTAATTTAACTGTAGATAATTACAAACTTTTTAGTCTGTTATGAGTATTTGTTTTAATATAATATTGTAGCAGGGAAACTTAATTATGTTTGAAATTGAGGGGGGGGAATTCTAGAAATACATTAATGAAATTCTCAATTCTTACCATTATCAAAATTTAAATAAATATTTTCAAAGCAAATATAATCTTGATGCTACTCGTATAACACATACCAAGAACCAAAATGCTTAATATTTTTTATACTTGATTTAAAATGTTTCTGATTGAAAATTTCGAGGTAGGTACAGATTCTAGAAGTAAATTTACTTTTTGTATATATTTGCATATTTGCATCAAAATACATATTTTTATTTTTTCACATAATTGCACAATTGTGTATAACTGCATACAATACATATTTTGTAAATATTTAATTGAGCAGATGAAATTTATATATTCAATTTATAGTAGTAAGAGCTTGTATGTAAATTTAAATGTATACGCTTTATTAGAAAAATGCGTAATATCATTATCATCATAATTATAAATATTATCAGTTTAAACGGATTTTAAAAAATTATTATTTATAGTGTTTAAGTATACTAAGTATTAGCGCACATTACTATTTTACTATATAACATATTAACATTACATGTTGTTGTAAATATTATATAGTAATATTTTCAATAAAACAGTTAAGTTTTATTCAAACAAAATGAATAGTCAAATGATCGACTCCAAATTACGGATAAATAAACTATTTAATATCTTACAATTAACTTCATTTTGAAGACTTTCAAATGTTACATAAAGAATTATTAAGTCTTTTTCTCTTGAAAATAAAAGACTCTAGTGAGACAAGCAATAAAAACATATAACAGATTTTATGAAATATTAAGCACAGAATAGAGGAGGCAAATGCCACCTAAAGTAGATAATAGTGCAATTAACTTATCTTGATCTCCATTGAACTTGAAACTTGATTTCCTCCGAAAATTAGGTAAGCAAATATTCATACCCGGTATTAAATAATCGGGTAAACATGACTTGCCTATTTGCATATAATTGTTTTCGTATTTGGTATAATCACTATCACTATCATGGTAAATTGTCGGGGAAAGTCAATAATAATAATAATAATAACAAATAATAACAACAATAATAAGTTTATAATAATATTTAAAAATTAATGACATTAAGTATTTATGTTAATTTATTAATTGATTTAAATGAAACAATTTTATCTAGATAAAATAAACTAGTGTATGGAATTAGTTCAACTAAATTCTTATCTACTAGTTCATGAATTAGTTTACATTTCAAACTAATTTTTCAAGGTCCCGTATAATTTATTTTAAAGTTCACACTACTGATTTAACTAAAAAATCAACATTATTATATTAATCAACATAGTATTTTAATGAAACTTTACACTTTTTTAATACTGAAAAATGTAAATATATACTATGTCCAAACAGTATTCTTAAGAGGAATAACAAAAATAAATTCAATATGAAATTAAAATTAACTTAACTTTTACTTTTCATCAATTTATTATTTTGTAAATTTTTTTTTTTTAATTTGTAAATTATTAATAGGTATAATTTTTCTGTTTTCCCGTAAAATATACAGTAGATATCAGGGATCGAGTGGGTATATGTACTAGTTAGAATAATAAATATATATATGCGTATTTCATTTTTATTTTAATATTTACAATAATTTATATAATCTCGCTTTTAAATCTAGATAAAAATTTAGGTATTTGTTTAATTTGATTATATTTTATTACTTTTTAGGCCCATATATAGAAATTTAATTTATTTAATTATAATATATTGTATTTGACTGCCGAGTGGCAGTGTATATTTAATAAACCGGTATAACGTGTAGTATAGTGCTTGCCTTGAACTCTAAATATAATTTGAATATTATTCGTCTGCAAATGGGAAGAAGAGTGTTATACAATTATAGTATTATTTTTATGGTAAATAATTTTCTATGCAGTATAAGTACATTTAAAAGTTTCATTGTAGATCTCAATCTTTTTTTATGTTTCCGGTATAGTTCCGTCAAAACTTCAGATTTCGTCCGCCCCAAAAAGATTAGGAAAATAAATCGTAACTCTTAACCTTTATATTTTATTTTTATGAAAATATAGTTTCGTTCAAAATTGTTTTCCGACGAATATAATCATTTATTATTACTATAAGTGTTGAATAGGGAGTACGCCCGAGTCGGCTAGTCTTCACAGAATAAACTCAAGCACTATTCAGAAATACATAAATCATCACAGTAATATAAGTATATATATGTAAAAAAAGTATTTTATATTTTTATAATTCAAATTATTTCCTTAATGATACAGATTGTACATTTGAATTAGGTATATCAATAACATTATAAAATTAGATTAAGGGCTTAACTCTTTACTAAATCAATCGTATTTTTAAATTACAATTTTTAACTTAACTATATATTTTTATGAAAATTAAGGAATAATAAATGTTAATTATATTTTCTTTGAAAAAGTAATATGAAAAATATAGCTTCTCGTGAGCTTTTATAGTAGGTACAAATTATTATTACTTTCTAAGACTATAAAACCTCTTCACAGAATTTGATCATGCTATGCTAGGGTGACCATATTTTGAATTTTAGAAAACAAGACAACAACAAAAAAAAAAGTTTCTGCCAAAATTTTTATAAATCACTGAAAACTTTAATAAGCAAAAAACAAAAATAGTTATTCATAATTTTTTCTCAAATCATAAAAACTGGACAAAATTTGCCCTGTTTAAAATTTGTCGGAATAACGGGATATAATCCTCAAAAACAGGATGTATGGTCACCCTATACAACGTCAATATGTATATTTAAGCTTTAAATTTAAAATATTAATACAAAACTGATTTACACCTAAAGAAAAACCAAACGAGAAGAGTGTTTGTGACAGGAATATATAGTGGATACTCGATAAAAACATTATGATTATATATCAAGTTAACGATATTTTGTAACTCGTTAAGTTAAGTTAAATGAAAATAATATAAGTTAATTTAAGTTAAAAGTTACTCGTATATTTTTTGTTAATTTTTAATGTTAAAAGTTAACTTTGAAAAAAAAAGTAACTTAACTTAGTTGTAAGTTAAAATTTGCTAATTAGGAAAAAAAATCGATATACCTATATATCGTCAAAAGGTAAAAAACGATAGTAATTCTGTACACTCAAAAAAACTGCTGAGGTTTTCTTCTGCCTAATAAAGTATATTTATGTAAAAATAAAAATACAATATGTCATTTTAAAACCCATACATAAATCAGAAATCAGAAAATAATTTTAAAAAAAACTGCCAAGATACCTACATTACTGTTTGATTCACACTAATGTAGTATAAAATAACCAGTACCCATCACTATTTTCAACACTATTTTCTATGCTGGGTAGACATAAATACCAGCCTCCATGTAGTTAAAAAGACTGGGCTCAGCCCAATATGGAATAACTGTAAATAAAACCAATATTTTTTGTATTATATTTTTCGATAAAAATAAAACAAATTTCAAACCTTTAATAAATGTCTTTAAAAGTTATAGATTTTTGTGTATACCACCTTTCATACAAATATTAAAAGACTAAATTTAAAATAATTATATTATATTATATGGAAACGAGTACCTATAGTCTTAACTAAACTTGCCATCTATGAAATATTATTCACGCAACTGTGTAATTTTTATCAGTTTCCCACCTCCGTGAGGCTAAAAATGATAAATAATAAAATAGTCATGGCCTAAATTATTGTTGAAAGTTATCATATATTATTTAGGTACCATATAAATAAGATAAGCCTGTATCTATGTAACTATATGTGTATGTATTTAATATCAATTAAATTATAGAGACAAAATGTAATTGATTTTTTATTATATTTTAACAACAAAGACATTTCAACATTTTTGTTAGAAATGGAACCTATCCATCTGTGAAAATAAATAAATATTCAGTAATAATTTATACTCGGTATATTAACTATTTTTAAAACATTATTATTATTTAATATTTATTACTTTGGAAAACATTGATAATACAAAATGAACAATGGCATACACGCGATTAGGTACATGACTATATAGCCGCTGTAGGTATCTGTATTTTAGTGTATACCAGGTAGAGGAATTCTATATTAAAGTTATTTTTCATTTCAATTTCGTGAACGGTCAACGTCGCGGTGTGTGCGTGAGTGGTGCATCGATTCTTATGGATTAAGTACATGCTATTGTAGGTACCTACTAAAATTGCGTATAGGTACTAAAAAATAAAGTTCTCATTCAAAAATTTGCATTATATTCTTCGGGCAAAATTTAACTTAATTTAGATACTTTTGTATAAGTTAACTTGAAGTTAACACGTAAAGTTCAATAAAAAGTAATTTATTAAGTTAAAAGTTAATTTAAAAAAAAAGTAACGCGTTAAGTAACTTAATTAAAATTAACTTAATTTTAACTTTTAACTCGTTAATGCCCAGCCTTGAATATAAGTACCTACTTAAGATGAGTAGTGAAGAAAGTAAAAAAGAATTAATCATTGTATAGTATTCATATTGTTGAGTTATAATTCGACATTGTACATAAAACATTTTTAGCGAATATGTTTGAATTTATTCTTGAAAATTATAGTGGAACTAAGTTCCAAAAAATTTTTGTGCAAATTATAATCCATAAACATAAAAGTAGAATCGAGATATTTGAGAAGACTATAAAGGACCATGATAAGACTAAACATAAACCTCTTTTAAAAATATGTAGATCATCTATTATGTACAAAACTGTTTTCTTTATATGAGTAATTTTAAATTTTACATTGTCGTTAATTTATTTTGACCTTCAATAGAATTAGATTGAGTGTTTAAGGTTCTAAATTAGTCTATTGAAATTTATATTTTGAAATTTTATAATTAGTAGTTTTGAATAGCAAAAATGTAGAGTGGGGGAATGGACACAGTCACTCACAAGGGCTCGTGATAATACATTTTTTTCTAGAATATGAGAGCTTCTCCACAAGATTTTCTCGCATATGTCATTTATATAATACGATTGTTTTTAGATTTTACTTTAAATTAAAAATACATCTTCCTATTCTTATATAAACAATTATCTGAAATTTTTCTGTGTAGAATCTAAAGTGACAATTAAACAATTTCTAATTGAAATACATTTTCGCGAACATGACCATCCAAAATAAATAAACATATACTTTATCTATTTTCAAATCAGATATCAAAAGAATACTCATATTATTAACAGCTCTTAAAATTTGTGACAATATCAAATAATACCTACTACGACTAGTTTTTATCGGAATCATTTATTTTAATACTTTTTTCATCTTATTGTCCCAATAAAATTCAAACAGAACATTTTTTACTATTCCATTTTTCACTGTTAGTCTCCAATATCTAATTTTACGATTTAATTGGGTCGACAGTAAATTTTTTATATACGAATGGTATTTTTAAATAAAAAAATCTGTTATATATAGGAATATATTTCTAATTAATAAGGGTAACAATAAATGAATTATTTCAGGTTCATCACAGACTTTTGAATTTTGAGTATTCACAAATAAAAGAGATGACTTCATCTAAAAGTTACTAGGAAATTTTAATAATTTTAAGATTATATAGGTAAATGAAGTTTTAATATTAATAATATATTTTTTTTTATTTTCTTACTATTTCATTGCCAAAAAGTTCCCTTTTTAATTTGTATTTTTCATATAGTTTTAGTGTTTAATAAGTTTGATAAATATAAAATGATCTTGAACCTTTAATTCCAATTCTTTAGATATATTAATATAATATAATATTTTTCATGTAATATATTCTCTTTGAAGTTCGCTGTGTTTTTCGTATTTATCTTGTAAAATTATAATATATTATAATATACCATATTATGTTAAAATTAAAATGTTACATTGCAACAGTCATTCAATAGTCATAACATAATCAGCCTAAATATTTTCATTGATAATATTAATTTATAATCATAACCAGAAAAACATGTTGCTTTGATATTATGGATACGATTAATCTACATCCTCATGGGGAGTTTATAATAAGTACTCCGTTAACGGGTGCACCGATAGATTTTAGAGATGTCTCCATACATGTATGTAATACAATAATAGTAAAATAACATATAATTTTTATTTAATATTTTATATACTTAAACAAATTAATATTAAAAATATAATTATTATTTAATAATAATAGAAAATACTTTAGACAATTGATATTAATTTATATATACATATATATAAAACAGACCAAGACACTTAATCAAGATATTTATTTCAATTATTTTATATTAAATGAAAATTTATGTTTATAATGTAACTAAAATAAAATGAAAATATATTATATGAATTTATTCTATATCAGTTATCGAAATTTTCTTAAAAACTTGATAAATTAATAATGCCCCTACTAAAAGTAATAAGTACCTATCGGCAGTATTTGGCACTAAAGTAATTGAAATTACTTGTTACTGTAATGAATTTACTTTACTGCAACGAAATTACGTAATTTAATTACACTTATTTATAAGTAATTTCATTAAAAAATTCATTCATTCAAAAAATTTCTTTTAAATTAATTTTAATAATTGTAACCAGTTATTTTGGAAAACATGACATTATATAATTTATTATATATGTATATATTAATATATGTATCAAGGGTTTTTCGATATCTTAGGAACCTGCAATGTACCGATAAAGAAAAAATGTATTTTGCCCAACATGCTGCACTAAAAATTAGAGTCATATAACACTAATATAATATATAATCAGATCAACAAATAAGTATATTTTTATTATAAAAATCCCATATTATAAGCCCACTGTCCTCTAAATAATGATAAAAAAAAAGTTGGTTTTCGGTTGCGGTTTGTTGTGTAATGCCACATTTGATTTTTCAATTCATTTTAATCGTGGCATTATCTTTTCAAAGTGTTCAGTCGTATTGACATTTCATGATTTTACAATATTAAAATAGGTATCAAAAATATTAAATACACATTTTTTAAAATATTATTAACTAGTAAAGTGTATACTTATTACATGCAATATCATGGAATTGAGTGATGTGCAGATGGTCGAAGAAAAAGTAACAGAAAATTAAAAAGTAATTTTAACAGTATCTAACGCCTTACTTTTTAAGATGAAAAAAAAAGTAATTTTATTGTATGAACAATTTGGGCAATGGAAATGTAATGTCACTACATATTTGAAATGTAAGAAATAATTGTAATCGTATTACTTTTTAAAAGTAACGTGCCCAAGACTGCCTACCGGCTACCATTAAAAAAACGATATACGTATTAAAATAGTTTGTTAAAAATAGATTTTGTGGTCAGCTTGAAAGCCAACAGACTAAACAATTTAATCAAATACTATCTACATTTACAACTCTCATTTACGTTATGGAGTAAATATTTTAAAAAAATTTCATTTTTTCTGTCTTATTCTCTATAAGTACTTATAATTATAATTATATTCTGAAAAAAATTTGTTTTATAAAAAATAATGAACATAATATAATTAATTTATAATATATATCTGGTATATATATTTTTATTCATAACAAAACATGATCTATATGATTTATTCCATGAAGTGGCATGAAGATCCGGATGAAAATCGCAAACAGATCTTTATTTTATTCTAAAAATAGATCCGTAAGGGATGTTTAACCTAAACAAAATTTTGTAATTATTTAAAAATTAGACTATAACAACAAAAAAAAAGAATAATTTTAAATTTAAAATATATTGTTTTATTTTTCCGTATACTTTTAATATTATGTTAGAGAGGGCTTAATTATGGTTTCGTTATGGGTCCGACTTTGTTTCTTATACGTGTATCACGCAGGCAATATTTGGTCGGATAAAAACAGTGAATTTTATTATATTTTTAGTATGAATATTGTTTGTCACACTCTGCCTTTCATAAAACTTTAATCGTATTTTATGCAATGTAACGACAAAGGAGTAGTTTGGGAACATTTCACTTACGCATACAGTTAGATCGGTAGAAAAAAAACAATTCTATATTAAACGCTGCATATATTATACTTAAGAGAAATCTCACAATACCGATTCTTTCATATGATATATTTTTAAAACAAATTTTGATTTTTGAACATTATTCTTTGAATAAATGTTTGTAAAATACTTAAATTAAATTTTTTTTTTTTTGATCTGAAAAGTAACTAATCAGCTTCATTATGTATGTATATTATTACTATACTATATTGATCATAATATAAACTGAGTAGTAAAATTAACTTAAAATAATACTACTAAATAATATAATATAAAATAATATTCACCAAAAACATGGTGAAAATTAATTTTAATTAATAGTGTTGTTTTTCTAAAGATAAAATAACACATATATCACATATTAAAGATAATATAAGTATTAGGTGAATACCTAAATAGTAAATAGCTGTTCATAATATTCATAGTATTATAACTTAGGTAGTTTAAATTTGAAATTGTTAAAAATCTGCACAAGCAGAGTTATATATTTGTTTTATATCGAGTAAAATCTGAATCATAGATGGTGCAATTCTATCAAGGAAATTAATATTTGCATTAAAAATAATATATGATTAAAATTTTATATTTTATGATATCATGGCTATATTTGGTGATAAAACCATGACTAGATTTAAGTCGTAGGTAAAACATAAGATTAACATTACATTGCCATAACCATATAAGTATACATTTATATTCATAAAAACGGTTGAAAGTGGTTCGTAACACTTAATTCTTCTTGAACAACTTTGACTGATTTAAAAACTTAAATTAATCTACTATCATCTTGTATTTTTAATTTTACCAATTTTAACAAATAGATTACGAATCAATCGAAAAATTACGTATATTTAAAGGGTGACAAAATAAGGGGCGGACCTTAAGAATGGCGATTAAAGAAAATTCAAGGGATGGTAATGATAACATATCCTTGTCCATTCCTTCGAAAACTGTACCTATCATACACAATATATATATATACGTAATATATATTATTGCCATTTCAAAATGATTTGAAAAATAGTTATAATATTCCGTACACTTTTCTCGTAGAAATATTAAATTATAGGTACATACATAAAAATGGGATGCATGGATTCAAGTTTTACTGCAGAAAACGATTTATAATAATATTATTAAAGATAACGTCATAAATATTAATAACCGGTCGACATATTATTTTGTAGAATGTAGGTACCTATTTTCTTTGGAGAAATTAATGTATTGTTTTTCGGCCATTTTCTCCACTTTAATATCAAACAAACATAACACTCCATGTGGATTTCCGATATGGGTTAGGTATATTTTTAGTGCGGGAAAAATGGTAATTAATACTATCAAAATTATTATAAACGATATTCTTGCATGCGGTATAGTATAGACACGTCGTATCGAGTTTATTTATTTATTTTTATAATTTACCATACTATGTTAGTCGCGAATGTTAGTCACTATAAAACAACGAGTCTGCAGTATACCTAGTACATATATATATAAACGACTATATTCACTATTCAGTATAATGCTGACACGATAATATTACTGGCGGGCCACGACACTTAATATAACATATTTTAGTAAACCTCCGGCATTCGGCGCGTTCAACGAGTTTTTAGACGCCAACAATGGATTGCTCTGTATTTTATTGTTGCTGTATACGCGGATAATAATATTATATATATTGTATGACAATAAATTGCGCACACAGTATATAGTGATTCCTCGTGGCCATCGGTATTCGTTCGTACAAGTAGGTACGTAATGATATCGTGTTCGGATAATATCACATATTTTTCCGCCTTATCGCTTTAAAGTGAAATTTCCATTCTTTTTTGTCAATATTTTCGAAACGGTGAAAATTAAACGTTAATATAAATACGTGATTAGTAGCTGCTACTCAGTAAAACAGTGGTAAACAGAAATCACATATTACGCAGAATCAACGTACGCGACGAGTGATTGACATCCGTGATCGACTGCGTTCCGCACGTGTACAATGGACGTTTATTACAAAACGGTGAGTCTTTAAATAGGCACCTAACACAGATTTATTGAATTTTTTTTTCTTACTCACCCTTAAGTTAAAATCAGCCAAGTATGAAATGCACTGGTTGGTAAAATCGGTTTATATTTCGACCCTAAAACAAGAAATATGTATAAAGTCTTATCTATTCAAATATTCCAACATTTTTTATAATTATAATTTGCCGACTTATAATAGAAAGGTAGGTTTATAGTGGTGTGTCCAGCTCAAATATTTGAATAGGCCCAATGTGTTTTGTATAATATAAACAGTTACTACAGCAGGAAAATTTGGCCTAGGATACGGGGAGCGAATTTTTGTATATTGGTTGGGTAAAACAAAAAAATCCTGTTTCCAATATATTCTAATAAAGAACCTACTTAATATATTTTTAATTAAATTTTATTTTTAATAATATGTTTTTGGAATTTAAATCGGAATATTCCAAATAGCACTAATTTTGTGTGGCTTATGCCGGGTTACATAAAAACAGTTCTATAATCTGATGGCATGATAAAGTTATCGGTTCTGTATATTACAAGTTATAGAACCTATTGCATTTCATGAAAATATTGTAAATAGTATATATTAATGAGGTTATAACCGTTTACTTAGTAAACGGTGTATACACATTTTATGTTTATTGATTACTTATTTGATACTTATCAAAGATAAGACCTTTTTTTCGTTATCGTAATTTAAATTTTATTGTTTGTTATAATTATTTCATAAATTACTAGAGTGTTGAAAATAATTTAAAATATAGAGTATGAAAAGAAAAGGGGCAAACAATTCACGGAAACAATACTTAATATAAAATAATCTTTATTCAAAATATTTACTAAGTTATACGGTGGTTTTGCTTGTCATTTGTAGATATGAAAATTATGTGAAAACAAAATTAGAATAAATGATAAGGACACCATAAAACAGTCCTGTAAAATATTCAGAAGCGTAATAGAATCTACAACTTATCGATTCGAAAATCATATATTTGATAATATTTATCAATTTTCCAGAACGATTTTTAATTTTACAAAACTGATAATGAGTTATCGGTTCTGTGATTTTTCATGCAACCCAGCAAAAGGTCTAAATCAATGAGATAATACATTACACTCGACCATCTTTAGTGATTTTCCCTTAATAATATTTCAACGCCAAACGAAAATTTTTATCAGCCTAATAGTGATAACTGCCGTCATAAATAATAATTTTATTATCTATGATTGCCGCCGCATAATATTATTATTGCCTATTAGTGATGTCATAAGTAAAATATAGGTATCTGATTTATGAAATTAATTTTTACATGTGATAAAAAAAAGACAAATAAAAATTGGGAAGGCTTGGGCATTGTCGGCCTATCCTGTAAACACGCCAGTGTACGTTCATAGTATTTTAAATAATGTCCAGAAGAGCGTTTTCAATAGATACGAGTCGCAATAGAATTCTTTTGATATTTTTTTTCTATTTTTTGGTACCTATACAAATGTTGTCTTGACAACATTATACTAATGCTATAAAAAGTAGATTTTGAAAGAAAATAAATTTATAATATTTTTCCATTCTATGTTGACGAATTACCAAATCACAAATCCAAGTAAATTCATATTAAATTTATGATGACATGTTATTTAGTTAATTTACATATATATATATATATATATATATAGTTTATATTGGTATGACGGTTATATGAAATACCATTGATGAGTGGGATTAATTGTGTGACTAAAACCGAAAGTCGAAAAAAGACTACCGGTATTATAACCGGAATCTTTTGAAAATCATGAAACCAAACCCAATTGGGAAGCCTTTATTTTTTTGTTTTTTTTTAATCTCCAATTAAATAAAAAATGTTGAAGTACTTAGTATATAAATATATTTTAAACTATTAATTTAAACACTGTATTGATTTGATTTTATGATTATAATATAAACTACAATAAATGAAGTTAACATTTAATTCAATTTAACATTCAATCGTGAAAAATACTTATTACGTATTAATAGTGTATATAGTAAACGTATATACTACTATAAAACCAAAATAATAGTATTAAAATAATTTTTTCCAATGTTGTGGGCATTTTTTAAAATCTTGATAATAGAAGTATTTATGTAAATAATAAATAGTCCCTATATGAATATAACGCGATCAATTCATTTAAACTACATACATTTTTGAGCAAAGGGTGATAGATTCATGGGGTTTGAATACCCTTACATTGATCTACGAAAAAAATTATATGTATACATTTCGGTGTTTATTGAGAGAGAAGTGAAATTGTCAACATATTAGGTATTTAAGTAACTAGGTATGCAGCATCTTAATTTATTTTGATCGTTTTTAATTTTGTATAACTAATTTATTGTACTAAAAAAATAAGACAATTTTTTTTCACACTGTACATGAGGATCTTCAATATAAAACATACTCTTTCAACTTGTATTCATTTAGTTACACATCGAATCGTATGGAAAATTCAATGGGCAATTGATTTAAATCATTATTTATAATCAAAACGCTCTTTTTTCTATACAAAATAGGACTGAAAAATGAAATTTTATTCAAAAGGTTTCTTTTTCAGTGTATATACTTTTCTTAACAGTAATTTTTTTCATTTTATTGCAAAATATGTAATTTCAATATAAACAATATACTTTGAATATAAGTTAATGCATAGTGCACTATTTCCTTCAATATTTATTAAAACGTTCCATTTCCATTATTTGGTCAAATGTTCCTTTTCCTTTAAATTTAAATTTAGTTTTTGAGGGACTTAAAATTAAAATATACTTTTTCTTTTTATATTATTTCAATACAGTAATAAATTTACTCTATTGAAAAAAATTGAAAATTGGAAAAAGTACGTTTTGGATTATTAATATTTACACTTTAACTATAGTATATGTTACATTTTATTATGCGATTTATTTTTCTAATCATAAAATAATATATATTGATGTATTGTAGAGTGTAGGGAGTATCATCCGTGCGTTTATATATTAACACATTATATCCATTGAATATATCCTTAATAATTTTAATTTTTTGTTTTGAATACACTGCATCAAATTAAATAGGTAAAATAAAATAGAATTGTCTTATTTGCATTGTTTATTGAAAAATGTATATGATAGTGACCAGGTACAAAACTAATTGTACGTTCTTATTATTAAACATTTTCTAGGGGAAAGCGTATCAGATCAAAAATATTAGAAATAATAATATTCCTAAAACATTTCCAAAAAGTAAAATTATTTTAAGTTTCAAAGAAATTTTCATTTTATATTATTAGGTAATGTTTGAAATACTTAAAATTTAATTTACTTAACAAACTAGTAATACATTAAAATGTTTATATAACATTGTATTGAAATAAATTCTAACCATCAAATTAATTATATATTATTTTTACTTTCTGAAAATGTTTTAAAAATGAAAATTCTAAAAGAACATAATACAGTACCTACATTATATCTATTCTAAATACATTTTTCAATATTAATCATTCCCAATAAATTTGGTAGGAAGAAAATCATAGTAGATAAAAAATTCTATTACTGTTTCAAAGACGATATGAAACACAGAATCATATATGAAGAGAAGCGTCATATGTTTTATGTGACAAAAGGTAATAAATGGTGAATTTTATAAGACAGGGTGAGACTTGCAAGGATATATATGAAAAATAATGTTGGGTAGTAGATAAGAAGATAGAACAGAAAATGAGTGTCACATAAATGATAATGTTAAGATGTATGAGTGGAGTGACTAGACAGGACAAAATGAGGAATTAGTATATAAAAGGTAGTTTCTTAAATAGTTGAAAAAATGAGGGAGAATAGATTAAGATGGCTCGGGCATGTAATAAGGAATGAAGAGGCAGAAACAGTAAGGTTAGTAAAGAAAATTTATATTGATAGTAAAAGGAGGAGGGATTTGATGATGAGTGATATGAGGAAGGTGAGGTAAGTATAGAAGATATGAGAGATAGAGTTAAGTAGAACTGTAGGATTAGGGTGGCTGACCACAAATATTTGGGAGAAAAGGCGAAGTAGAAGAATAAAAATCATTCCCAATGAATTGATGAATGTATTATGTATGTATTTATGTATAATATATGGATGTATACAGTATAAGTTTATGTACAGTGTATATAAGTCGTACATTGTATACAAGGTAGTTCGTAGGTAATTAGTTATGTATATTATACGTATATATATATATATTACATATATACATAGTGTAAGACTACATAAATCGTATGGAAGCTGGTTTTTTCTTTTATTTTAAGGAAATTACTTAAAAAATAAAAAATCATTAAGTATAATTTAGAGCCTATTTCCCTATTGATATCATACCAACGTTAAAGCTGCTTTTGGTCAAGAATAAATAAAAGAAAAAAGAAAATAAACATCATTGTAAAATCTGCAATGAGCGAAATGCATCCCTGGCATTTTTTAGATTATATGTTTTAAACGGAAGGAGGAGTGCATTGGTTTTATTATGAAAATTATTTCTGGAAACATTTTTCAGGTAGAAAGAGACAATTAAAAGTTTCTAAGTAACTTTTTTCGTTCTTAAATCTAGATGATTCTTTTTAGAGGTAATTTTTATTTTCCATGTAAATTTCTTAATTCTAAAGTCAAACTAACTTTTATAACAAAACATTTTTATCAATAGAAAAATACTTAATTCTATTGACATTTTATGTACTATATATTACTAAAATAATCAGGAAAATCATATATATTATGGTAACATCAATTTTGTGAACAGTTATAGTAACGAATATAACTGAGAATTCTGCTCAAAATCGGTTTTTTTTTTTTAGAAAGTAGTTATTTATCATTGCTTTCCAATTCAATATACTTATTACGAATAGGGCTGGCTCAAGGTAAAGGTGATCTAGACACCTAGACCAGCCTAGAGCGTCACTTTTATAGGTTCGTCATTTTTATAGAATTGATAGTGTTTCCTATTAATATATACAATTAAAATTTATGGTCTTTTTCTTTGCTTATTTAGTGAGTAATTTGTAGGTTTATTATCAAATTCTAGAAAAATTCTAATTATCTATATGGTTAAAGTATTATCGATATTGTATCCCAGATCGCATCAAAAAATATTGAACTCGTTTATGATATTATATGCCGTTGCAGCATCTATTTTTATGCTCAACGAAAAATTAAAAATAAATCGAGATTTGTTAAAAATATTTTTTTAATGTAATCCAAATACTCTATAATTTATATTAGGTAATTTAATAAATTGTTTTTTAAATTGAAAAACAACATAAATGTCAAAAATGCCCCATAATATCTGTAAATTATAGAGAAAAATATAGGATATTTTATTATTTTACACAAACAAATAAATGAGATTACAAACTTCTGTTTGTAAATTAAATAATATAATTGTATAAAAAGCATTTAGAGTATATGTACAATATCGTTTATAGTGGTTATATGTCCTCGCACAGTCCTCATGGGTGGATACCTAACAACATGACACGTGTTATCTTTACGTCATTCAAATTATATTATGAAAAAATATTAAATATTTTAATCATTTTACAATGTTATGTATTGTAATTAGTGTTCATTAATTATAATTAATACTTTTCGTGAAATGTAACGACAGATTGTGACAGAATACGCAGTTCCTTTTAAACAGATTTTTATAATTATTTCATTTGAATAAATAAAAATTAGATCTTCGTTGAATAATACTACATTAGCAATTAAAAATATTTGTTTTATATTTGAATTCGAGGAGGCCTCATAAAAGGTTATAAAATGATTTAATTTAGATTTGTGGACGCATAATGATATTCGACTCTATTTCAATATTATAATATTTTGTTTACATTATAAAAAATGTACTTAATGTATAAGAACAAACTTAAAGTATATATTTTGAGTTATTATGTATATATTAGGTAAAATTATTTATTAATTTATACTTAATTTTTTTCTCGAATAATATTGCTCAGATAATTCTGTTAGCATATCAGCATTAGATGTGGACTGGGATGAGAATTTTAATAACTTGTTTATGCAGTGAAATTTTTTTTTTCTAAAGGGATTTAAGGGAATCGATATGTACAACATTTCTGATTTGATATTTTGGCGTGAATACGTATCTATATGCAAATGTTTCGTGATCCTACATAAGACCGCATTAAAAACTTGTTAATAACAATTAGAGAATAATAAAATGCTATTTATCAAAATTATACTTCAAACATTTTAGTGCCCATACAACACCTAATGTACTCTCATATATCTACTATAAGTCAATACATCTTAAATTAAATCTCTTTAATTTAGTGATGATATTTTGGTACACTTATGTTTATGTGAATTATATAAACTCATACAAAGTTTACATATAGTATTATCAACTTATCAAAGCTATGCATTCTACCACAAATAAATCAATACATAGATTTTGATGAACTAAAATAAGTACCAAAACTGCTCTATATATACATAAATTTTGGACTTAAAAGCTATATATAAAAAAGGGGGACAAATTTGCATTTATATTATTTTGAAACGAAATTTGTATGTAATAGGAAAAAATTTTAATATTTATAAATTAAAGGATATATAATATTGGGCTATTAATACAAACAAATAATCTGATAAGTGTCATAATTCTTGTTCTATTTAAATATTTATATTTTACACTTTAATTTTTACGAACCCGAGGTAAAAAATAATAATTATATACATATATATTTTATATCTAACTTTTAGAAAAAAAAAATATTTTGAACACTTTTACCAAAGTTTGATCATTTATACATATAAAAATTAATAAAAAAAATATCGAAAACCAAAAACATGATTTCAATGATTAGTATCATTTATTAAAGAATCAATTTTATGGTGCTCGATTTTGAATATAAATTTTTTTCATTAATTAAATATGAAACATTTTAGCAAATTTTTTCTTAAAAACCTTAAACTTGTATGCTAAAAAACGCTAACACTAATTTGTATTAAATGTGTTAGGTATGTTATCATAATATAAAATAATATATATATTTGTAAATAAAACTACAAAAAAATATATTACAATTTAATAATGTATTTATTTGTACTTTATCAATTACAATTTTTTTTTATTATTTAATTAGTCGCTATTACAAAAATTAAACCCTTTAACTTTAGTTAAAAATATTTTTAATAATAAAAATGCAATCAGATCAATTTAAAACATCAATTAACTACAGATAAAAATATAAGTAAAATTTTACGTCAATTAGTTATATAAAATATTAAGTTATACCTATTTAAATTAATTGTATAAACGATCTATAAAAATTATTTGACAAATTATAATAAAAATATATTCGAAAAAATATTATTAGGTAATACATTGTATCTTTTATTTATATGTAAACTCATACTGTTATGCATACATTTTACAACAATTAAACATATTTCCAAATATTTTGAGCAGTTAATGGAGTATATAATATTATAAAAGTATTACTAGTTTAACTGATATTACAATTTTTGTAAAATATATTTACAAAATTATTACGTTATCAACTTTTTTAATTGTTAATATTATTCAGAGATAAATTATGATTGGGCGATTTACAAATTAGGGTTTTGACCTTACAAGTAAATATTAGCATATAGTTAGAAGTTAGATAATTATAAATTTCCGGGCTATCGAGTAGTTACCCATAACAAAACAAAACTTCACGGATAATTAAATATGGACTTACAAATTATATGTATACTTGGTGATATGAAACTTTTTAAAATAGTCTTCATGGTCTATGGAAGCCATATGGGGTAATAATATTTTAACATCACGATACGAAATAATATATGGTATTCTAAAATTTTACAAATATGTCCTGTAAATTAATGATCAAATTATACACATATAAATATAACGTTAAACATGAAAAAATTACTCTTTTTAAAGCATAATATAATCATTTAGTTACTTTTACAGTGAAAATTGATTCAAGTCTAGTGACGAAATAAATGTCATAAGACAATTGATTATATTTTTGTTTAAAATACACAAGTTTCGAGTAGATACTGCACTATTTATTATTATAATTAAAATAATTATAAACAATATGTACAGAAATAGTACAATAATACAAATCCTCTTCAGTGTCATAGCTGTTATGAGATGGCTACTTAAAAAAGCATCTGATTATAGATACAGATACAGAGATACAGAGATATTGCTCTCCTAAGAATAGATATATTAGATAATAAATTTTACACATTATTTTTAAAATACCTATACAGTAGCAACAATCTAATAAGATAACCATTAATTTAATCATGACTCCTAAATAATGTTTTTAAAATTAATAGCAATATTAAAATACCTTTAACGCATATTAATAATATTTTAGATACTTCTAGAAAACAATACACAAATTTTACATCAAAAATACAGATATAGATAAATTTAAAAAATTTACATGCTTATAAAAGCAATATAAATTGGGTATACTTAACCAATGTAATTATTTTATGATAACAAATTAAAATAATAATTTTTTATAATATATAAATTTAAACATTGTTAAATAAAAAAAAAAAAAAAAATACAAATTATATACTGTATACAGTGGAACTTTTTCATTATTTTCTGGTTGGAACGGAATTGAATTGTACTTTTTTTTAAATATTAGGTATGATTATTAAATATATCATAATAACTGTTTTATTTGAAAATAACTCTGTGAATTTAATAATTTATTCCAAATAATTTTACCTGTTTTTGGTTTTGGTGGACTAGTAAATAATAAATGTCAATAAATATTAAATAAGACGAGGTCCTTCCTTCGATATATGCGGTTCATTGTTTTAACTAATCATGTTTTGTATTTGGTTTTTATGAATAAAATAAAAAAATAATGGATAATAAACTATAGTCATTGTTTTAGACATTTCAAAAAAATACTCGAGTATGATTCGTTATCCGCAGCAAAACTGTTGCGTATAACATATGTTTTGCTCGTAATAATATAATGGGAAAGCTTCCGGAAAGGTGGACATAAAAACCGCAACCAAGCGTTCTGGTCAAAAAAAAATTGTGACATTATTAATAAAAGACGGTCGTCAATATGAATAAGGAAAGGAGAATTTTAAAAAATATATTTTTTTTTAATGTAAATAATATGCATTAATTCCAAATACTGCATATAACATAGTATACAATGTATTCCACGAGGATTTATCCTGAATAAATGAAAATTTTGATATCCTGTTTTTTTAAAAAAAAATTAGTTAGCTTTTGGACTATGTTATATATATATATATTAATTTAAAGATGGCCTGAATGGTTTAAAGGATTCTCTTTTTGATTACATAAAAACGGTGATTTTTAGGAGTGTATTTTATTAATTAAAAATTTCAATAAATATATACGAAAATTTAGCAAATATTGACCCGTCACAAATATTATAATATTTCTTATTTTCAGTAAATTAAAATTTTCTCACAATTTTCGTGTTAATTAAATTAAGAAATTGATCCACTAAAACTTATTTAATCTCTTTGAGTTATCTATCTTGAATTTTTATAAGTTCTATAATTAATTCATATACTTATAAACCTGATTCGAAAAATGTTTGTTCGTATACACTATATAATATAGCAAATACTCGTGGTATACTCTATAGGTATGTTATATGTATGTACTGAGACTTTTAGTTCAAATGGTGCGCACTATTAATAAATTATAATATAGATTATAATAATTATACCTGTAGATGGATAAAAACGTTTAAACGAGTACTCCTATTGTTCTTAATATTTTTTTACAGAAACATTTTAAATACTGTTTAAAACAATTAATGAAGATTCAAAATTATCTATAAAAAAAAATCAATGTTTTCCTTGTTTTCTCACAAAATATTCTTTATTTTTTATTCTTAATTAGTTTTTATTATAGTTTCAAAACAATTATAGTTATCAGTATTTTTCTTTTATTATTCAATTTCTCCTAATAAATAAAACTGTAAAACAAAAGTAAAGTAAAAGAGAGTAACAGTTTTAAACAATTTTTATTTTTATTTTAAGTTAGTTAAATTTATTTATAGGATATAATTTTATACCTATATTTAGATATTACTAGTTATAATTTCGAGAAATGAAACAACTCATCGGAAATTAATTTTAAAATAAAATCACTGATATTACAATTTAATGAAAGCTTAATACGTTTCTATAATTTATTTTCCCGTGTATTAATTGGAAATTCTTAAAAGTATTGTGTATTATCCATACATGAATATTTAAATTAAAAATGATATAAATTTGTTTAAAAGGATGTTATAAACTCTTCTCATAAATAGTTGAATATATTCAAATTTCAAGATATTTTTAGTTGTATAAAAATGTAACAATTTAAAAATTGACCTTTTGTCACTATTTTTTGTTATGAAATCGCGATGTTTGTTAAAAAAATTATACATTTGCGCAAAATTGTTAATGTAGGTTTTATAATATAATTTTATATTAGAGTAAAAACATCTATTATCAAATCAATAAAGGACAACAATTTGGAGTGAACTTCATTTCCGTTTTTCAATTTGTTAATTTAAAAAAAGTTATTGTATTTTTAAAATGTTATTTTTAATTTGAATAACTGGTTTTTTAATAAGTAAATTAACTAATAATAATTAACAAATTTAAAAAAATTAATAACTCAAATTAGGCCTACTTCAAATTGTATCCTCTATTGATCTGATAATAGATATTTTAACTTTAAAACAACTAAGAAACCGTTTTAATAGTTTTTTCGTAAACATATTATTACTGCTGAAAAATCATCGCGCAAGTCCGTCACCCTCGCCTGCCATTTTCAATTTAAATAAAAAAAACTATTCAAAATTATATAATATCATTTGTAACCATTCGTAACCACCATAACTTTTTTTGTAACTAACAATAAAGCACTTAAAACTGAACTTCCTTAAAATATAAATAATATAAATATTATATAAATTAAATATAATTATAATATATTATATATAATATATAATATAAATAATAAATACAAAATAGGAAAATTCGCGTTTTAAATATCTGCAAATGGTGTAGAATTATGTATTATCATTTGTAATCATTTTTAACCACAAAAAAATTCGAAAAGTCCACCTCAAACCCCTCAAAATGCATATTTTACGGCAAGACTGTAAATTAAAATGTATATTTATGATAATATAATAATATTAAATATATAGCTCAATGTTTACTTTATTTCTATATCCACATATTTTTATTATATGTTAGTATCATCCTAGTACTCCCATAATATTCTATTTGATCTAAAGTAGTATGCCATATAGTGGCCAGTTAGTTTTCTTAATTGACTTCTATCTAATCCATATTAGATTTTAAGTACACAATTGGTCACTATTTTGTCGCATTGTGTAGTGTACCTAAAATGTGCTGACTACACCAAGTGTGTGTTAGTGTGTAATGTGTATATGTGTGTGTGGTCATATAGATGCAAGGACGGATAGTCGTAACAGAAAATTAGAGATTTTTCCCGGTAGACAACTGACAAGGGGACCCCGTTTTAAATTTTCCCAAATACTTATTATTTTTTTAAGATTACTATTTATACGCTTTGCCTTTAAAAAGGAATAGGGAACTCAATAAACAATATAGATAATAATATTTTAATATACAAAATATATTTGCATAGTGTATACATTTTGTATATTGAAATATTACTACCTATATTGTTTATGTATAAATTGTATAATATACCTATTGATTGTTATTTTAGAAATATATATAATATAAGTATATTATATATAGTACCAAATAGTACGTGTAGATACAGAAAGTCGATAGCCTATAATGTAGGTACCTATAATAATTAAATAAATGAAAGTATTTATGTATGTTTAGTTTTAAGATTTACAGGTACCTACTAGGTTTTTTGAAGTGATCCTCATTTGAGTTTTATAATTTACATTTTGCTTATTAGTTCAAATGTATACAATATATGAAAGTATGAACTACGCCCAAGTGTAGAGGTTTTATAGTTAAAATAATTGTTTATTTTTTATTTAAATCTATATAGAAAAAAATTCCATGCTTGGTCATACTAAAATTTCTCATTTTTCATATTTTGTATAAATGTTGACTAAGTATGTGATTACTAATATTTAACAGTTAATAAAAAAAGTATATTCTATCAATAAATCTAACAAACAAATACGGGTAATAGTGTTTTTTTTATTGTGTTAACCAAGTTTAGTGTTTGTACGACCAAAATAGAGATAATATATTCCTGGGACATGTTTTAAAAAATAAATGTCGGAATTCCACAAGAAAAATTATTATTGAAATTGGACTGTATTTAAAATATATTAAAATATTTTTAACTATTGGATTTTAGTTTTTCACAATAACTCCTCAAAATTGCCTATACAAAACCCCTTTAAAATCGGGTGCGTTGCGTCTTCATATTGATGTCAGCGCATACACAATTTCAATTTTAAAACACGCATTACCGTATCTCATTTGTACAGACTTACAAACAAGTTTGATATATGAAACAAATAACAAACGATAGCTAACATCATTATCTATTGCCCTATCTGACCGTTTTTCGATATATTGTTTTTTTTTAAGTTTAATTGGTATTTAAATATTTAAAAAAAAAAAAATAGTTTTTATAACAAATCATTAAACGTGTTAAAATATACATATCAAAATTCAGTAAGATGTAGATCTAGCGAATGATTTTAGCTATCATTTTTATTTCATTTCATTTTTCTAAGATATTTTCTGGTTGATTAAATGTGAAATGTAAATGTAAAATGTAAACATGTTAACGACAAAATACACGATTATTTAACAACAAAAAATAGTACTGACACACAACTATTTTTAAACTACTTTTCAAATAAAAGCCCCCAAATCACCACACAGCTTTGGAAGCATTGTCAGCCTTCGGCGTATAAAAAACAGTATGTCGTGTCTATTGTAACTGTAGATAATGATATTTTATAATGTCTGGATTGTAAAGGGGTTCTTATGAGCAAAAAATTAACGTACAATCCAAGTATTGATACTACAGCCCATTTCCAGTATATCTAGTCAATCGTATAATAATTATTCATATGAATACATTATTTGAATTTAAGGTAGCATTAACCCAATGTAACTTGATATTACATTTATAGCGAGTGTATATAGTAGCTTCTAGTTATTCAGTCTTTCATTTTTAATATGTATTCAAAAGTAAGGAAGTTTGATTACTACTTAAATACGAAATTTAAATGTATGCAGCACTATCTACTGGCAACATGATTGACAGTTCGCGTTTTTGAATGTACATAGTTAATGATATTTTAATTTTGGTTGCATATCCCATAAACAGTGTCTACTTTACAGGGTATCGAGTTTATCGTATAATATAATTGTCCGAATAATCATAGAGTACAAATTTGAATTTTGGCTTTATTATTAAGGATTTTATAGTGTTATATACGATACACAGAATGTACTTGACGATATTTCAATTTATTATTGCCTATTGATAATTCTATTCTGTGATAATAGTATATGTGATAACTGATACGACTGTGATTTTATTTTGGGCAATAAAAAAAGAAAATATTTTTGTAATTATTGATAACAACTGTTAATATTTGTTGTGATTCAAATCAAACTGAATATGTTTACAAATCTTGTACTTTATCCATTTTAATTACCTCAAAAGCTAATGTAGTACCTAATGGCAGTTAAAATAATATTAATTGTTATTAGAGTTATTTATTGCAATAATTATGGAATACTGAAATATAATTTTGTTTTTATGTGTTAAAATCAATCAAGTGTAATAGTTTTTGAATATTGTGTTGAATCCCGTACAGAATTTCTCATATGCACATATCTACATTATGTACAGTTTTATCTTATACAGTATGATTTATGTTAAAATACTTGTCAAACATCCAATATTATAGGTACATATGGTATTGTCCATATAACACCCAGTTATTTACAATTAATAACTGAAACTAGTTCCTCCCATATTTCATCTTTTGTTCCGGCAATATCTTGAAAAATTATTATATTTAAGTAATAAACATTTAAGATATTGTAAATTATATTTCTTAATATACAAATAATTTTAGTATTAATACTTATTTTGGCCATCTACACAAATAATTTATTTTCTAAATCTTAAGATTTCTTCCTCTAGAATATTATTGTCTATTTTTGCTTTTCTTCCCATTTTATATAATAATTATAATTAGTATAGATACTAGACAGTTCACACAGGTATCTAGTAAATATTAATAATCAAACACAACACTCAATAAAATAAAAAATGTGACGATGACGATTATAATACCCAATAATGAGTATATAATAAAATTCAATTTATAAATAAAAACTTCCTACAGCACATATTAGTTATCGAGAAGAATGGATTCAAATAATATTAGGTATGTGCGTATTAATATATTGTACCTACCCCCATCAAGTTGCCAATGCCAGTTGACATATACGGGTCAAACACTACCACTCAGAAGCGGATATGTAGTTATAAACTTACAAATCTAAATAGTTGGTAAATAATAGGTACAACAATAATTTACATATATCATTAAATTAACAGAAATACCAAATATTATATAATATAGTATTATACAATGTAATATACTATAAGTAAACAAACTACATTATTATACTCATATTCACGATAAATTTACACGCACACAAATATAAATATTTTTATTATTTTTTACGATATACAGGTAGTACAAAGTGCGAATCCACTGTTCCGGCCGGTTCGGAAAAGTTGTTCAGCCACGCATTATATCGACATGTGGTTACAAATGATTACAAATGATATTACATAATTCTACACCATTTACAGAAATTTAAAACGCGAATTTCCCTATGGCAGCGCCAGGGTGACGGTTTCCCGGGCCTGCCGTAATAAAAAATGCATTTTGAGAGGTTGGGGGTGGACTTTTCTAATTTTTTTTGTTGTTACAAATGATTAAAAATGATATTACATAATTTTACACCATTTGCAGAAATTAAAAATAAAAAAAAGTTCAGTTGTAAGTGCTTTAGGATTAGTTACAAAAAAAGTTATGGTAGTTGCAAATGGTTACAATTGATATTATATAATTTTGAATAGTTTTATTGAAATTGAAAATGGTAGGGCCAGGGTGACGGGCCTGTGTAGCGTCCTCTTAATTCATGATATTACATCATAGTTAATAATTAGTTTATTTCTCGCCCAGCTCATGAATTTAGGATGGAAAATCAACATTTCTGTATTATGGTTTTACAATTATGTATTATTTTTGTATGTACGTATTTATACTATAAATATAGTTATTTTAGGTATAGAAGAAGTAGAGAAAAAGTTTTTGGCTCAAATCTTTCAATAATTTCAATATCGAATTTCTTCTAATTAAAGCTTTAAAGTAGTCGTTTAAAATGTTCATATTAGTTTTATTTTTCATGATTTTGCTATGTATCAAAATAAATTATATAGTTGTGTTATAATTTAGACTGAACCTTAAATTTCTTGTGGTTGTGAACTGTGAAAGCTTAATTATTTCTCCGATAAAGATGGCGTATTTAAATAAATACAATTTAAACTGTATGTTTTATTACTTTTAATAATATTCTTTTATTAAATAATTTAAAAAAATTATTATATTAGATTTATGATCATATAAAAATAATGATGAAATGTAAATGCCATTTTGAAATATTTTACATTATTTTATTAGGGATCATTCAAGTATTACGTAAGCATCTACAAAAGAGTCTGCATTAATATGATATTTACTGACAAGGCAATGTGAAGGCCAGAAACATTGCTAACGTCAACGTCTTAAATATGTAATTTAAAAAAATGCGTCGACATTTTTTATAACTTGTAATTATAAAAATAAATAAATGTCATTATTCATAATTTTGTTAGTCATCCGAATTATGCTGACGTAGTTATAGAGGAGACTGAAATTTTCAAAAATATGCTGACGTAATACTTGATTAGCCCCTTATTTATATTTCAATACATTACTTGAATTATAAGCATTAAAATAATTATGTTCTATAATACAACCTATTAGATAATATTATGAACTTATTTTTGAGGACACTTTTTTCAAACTTTTTTGAAATATAGTTATCTTAGTCCAGATGCTTATACATACATATAACCATATCTCCAATCAAATTTTGGATAATACCTTAAAAAACAGGCTGACCTAATGTAACAATTCAAAATTTAACAAAAATTGAAATTGCAAAACATTTTTATTTTAAACTGTATCGAAATTTCTAATACCAACATCAGAAAACTATAAAACTAATTATTGAAAATGTGAAATTTGAGTGACTGCATACTTCTATATAGTGTAGTCACATAACCTTTTCTTTATTGATAGCATAAAGTATTTAAAATTACATTTTCACTTTGCGCCCTATGCACGCCATTACAGGGCTACTGAACAGTGGCGTGTATTGATACCGTTTACATACCTCTACATCTTGGTTTTTATTACAATATTTTACTACTTCATTTATTTTACGAATGCACGCGGCGCTGCAGGGTTTTTAAGATAGAAAATCGATGAAACGTCGACGAGACGAACTCTTCGTAGCCCGGGCAGAGCGATCACCACGCGCTACTGTTATATTGGGGCCAACCGACGGCGACATCACACGCGTATCATACGCATACTACCGCGTGACATTTTCCGGCTCATTCTAACCACTATCCGTTGCTGTAATCTGTCCCAAAAATACTGTCACAAGTCTCCTATCGTTCGCACTTAACACCAGACCCAGACAACTCGTTGGATAATTGGTATGATTTTTAGAAGGTAACAATGAACTATATCCGTCTATAATTATCCGCTTAATATATTTCATATTATTTTGGAATTATAGTTGTAGATTGTATGATTATATCAATTATCAACCCAAAAATACATATAAAATAGATATTAGTTAATTGAGAAGTAATTTTATATAAAAGTACCTTTCCAAAAGTTCTAAAAGACAAATAAATCTATGAAAACGGCAAGAGTTTAAGTGGGTAAAATAGATTTTTAAATCATATTCGTTTAAATTAATCTTCATTTTATTATTAAGTGTACATGAAATCATTAAATATTGGAACGGTCAGTTAGTAGCATTTGTATGTTTCATTTAATATGCTCAACAGATGTGTTTAAAATCAAATATCCATAATATAAGCTCCCCAAAAGTTTGATTTTAATTAAACTAGATCATTATTTAAAATTTTCGGAACACTTGGGTCCTAGTAAAATATAATTTTCCCAAGTCTTACAAAATCTTTTTCTGTAACTCACCAAGGTCGGAGAGTCCTTCTATCCATCGAATAGTGTAAGTCTTCTATCATGATAAGCATCATTGTTTTATAAGTGTTTTAGCTCCAATTCAATACTCTCCACATTTTCGGTCCTACATAATTTCCTCCCAGTCAATCACTTCTCTTCAAAATCTCTCTAGGTATTTCTGCATTCCATCCACATATAATTTCTAAGAACTTTCTCTTTGTTTTCTGTATTCTAGTTGCCATTCAATAATTGCCCTATATGTTGAATTCTTCAATAGTTTCAATATATTTTTTTAAGATCTTATTGGATAGAGTAATTATATTATCTGCAGCTCGATTACGTTTTGTAAATCGCCAGTGTCATGAAAGGTATATTATTATTAATGTTCAATAATTATTTTTAGCATAATATTGTAATGTTCATCGTATAAGTGGCTACTGCCTATTGGTTATAAGATATAACGTTCAAAATAATAGAATATTATTACCTGGTTAAAAAAAAAACTCTAAAATCTATTTATTTAAAAAGTAAAAATATTAGATATATCATAATTGTTAAATTATACGTAAGCAATGGTGTATTTTCATTCTTTCTCTGGAGTGATCCGCATCATGCAAAAAAACATCATAATAATTATATTTAACAAAAGGTTAATATTTAACTTTCATGACAATTTTGTGGATTTTATTAGATTTAATTTAATTTAAACACATGTATTGGACAAAAATAAAAATTGTAAATTAAAAAAAAAAAGAATCCATTAATTATGGTTTTCTTATAAAGCTTTTGACTAGATATTCAACATGTATATAGACTCGATATTTTATTCACCCTTGCAAAATAAAATTATATACACAGATATATGCTATGCCGGATTTAAGTATTGTAGTGTTTAGGTGCAGCTATACATTTTGCAGTTCTTTATAAAAAAAACTAAACCACTTCCTTCTCAATTTCTAACTTTAAATATAATTCTAATTCTTTTATGTGTATATACTTTACTTTTAAGATTCCATATTTTTTATTTCATATATAGATAGATTTTATATAAGTACATAATTTTTTGGAAAATAGAATTGAAAATGAGGATAGAAATTAAAATTATAGACTTGTGAAAATACTTTTATTTTGGTAGATATATCATAATACAAAAATAATGTTTATTATACTAACTGTTATAACTCTATTAAGTAGATATTTAGAGAGTAGATTTAGACTTAATATTTATCCGTCATTGTACATACAATCTAATATGGTGTAGATATAACTTTTAATTACTACATATTAATTATTTATTATTATTACAAAATTCAGTAATGATCTTTACCTTATAAATCATTATTTGATATTCTTAATTTGTGAGTATTTTATTCATTTATTTATTTCTTAAATGGAGATAATAAGCTCTACTGAACAAATATATATGGGGGTCAAATTATAGTAAAAAAGTGTACCTATTTTATCCAATACAAAATAGTCTTTGTCAAAATCAGAGACCACTAAAGACCTTTGGTATTTTTTTAGGTACAGTTATTTTGTACCCTTTTTTTGTTATATTTTTTAAAATAAACTCTATTAAAATCATTTATCCTATCACTATCTTATCCTATCCTATTATTAATGAACTATTATAATCGAGGTCTATCGATAGAAATAAAAAAAAAAGTTCACGCTTAAAAATTCTCCAGAAAAAAAATATCTCAGGAAAAAATACCGGAAATAAATCAATGTGATTAATTCAAAATCTATGTACTAAAGGTACTCTCTGCTGAGAGGGCAAGTCGAGCGTAGTCAGTAAATTGTCGTATATCCTGATATAAAATAATATAATTTAATATAATATATTAAATAAATGCAATACATATTATATAGACTATCAGCATTCTACATATTATTTTATTATTATTATTATTATTTTTACTTTCGTTCCACTTTTCTATTTTTTTTTTTTTTTTTAGAAAATGTTTGTATTCTGCTTGACGGACGCTTTAATGTATTAACTGATTATTATTATTATTAGATGGTATATTTTCCTTCTCATATTACAGATTTTTAACTGTCTGTAATAATAGATTAAAATGTTAAAATGTGACTTTTCTAGCAGTATTTTAATTTTTGTTCTCATTATCAATAATCATAAAAAATTGATATTGTATAATAATAATACTGATACAGGGAGTATAAGAAACCCCCCTTTTTATCACGCCTGTTAAACACACATTATTTTAATCACATAAAAATAAGATGAAAATTTACATTTTTTAATAAAAAACATCGGTTTATACATTAATATTTAATATTAATATCCACTTTCCTAGGAAAATTTTCAGACTAAAATCCACAGAAAACATAATGAAAAGAAGAGAAAGATTACTTATAATAAACTGATACTAACTATAACTACCTAAATAAAAAATTTGAGTGTTAATATTTAGTAAAAAAAAAAAACATTGAAATTGGCTTTTTTAAATATTCACAACCCTATTTCAAACTTTACATGATGCTTCTAATTATAAAGCCGACTTGAGGTTTACTCTAAGAGCCTAAAAATTATTTTTCTTTCGTGAGTGGTATCTAATGAGCAAAGCAATTAGTATTATCAGTTGTGGTAACAGTATAATGACTAACTCTAAACATTTTATGTATAATTTAAAATAAAACAATGTACGTATATCAAAGAATATACCATTACATAATATAATGAATGCTGAATACATAATATATGTGGAGTACCTTACTTTATACATTATAACAGGGATGGAAAACTCGCGGCATCCATAAAAACCTGCGACATCAATTACGACGTGCAAATCCCAGCATTTCTATAGATTTGCAAGAGTTTAGTAAACGAGTTGAGAAACAAATATCCCACTAAATAAATTAATTGAAATTATTATATTATCTATGTTTGTAAATTATAAATTCATTCTGTTTATTTTAATTAATTAATACACCAAAATTCTTTTTGTTTTGTTCAAATCTAAAATATGTATTTAATATGCGGCCCGTGAGCTTATAATGTATTTCCAAAGTGCCCCACAAGATTTGGATTGGCTACCCCTGTATTATAATAGAACACATAACCTAATATTAATATACTGGATACTAAAGGGTTAATAAGTTTATATATCTATGTATATCTTAGCTATTTAACTGTTATATTATATTATGTAAATATATATGTTATTTTTATTTATTTATCATCAAATATTATTGTATGAATTATTTGGAACTTATTGTTTTGATTCGACTCGTCGTATTATAAATTTTCTCGGAAATTTTTAATTGAAATCTGATGCAACACAATATATCTATATTATATATTCAAAAAATATCCTGTTTTACTTATAGTATTAAGAATCATTATCGTGAATCAACCAAAATTAATATAATTAAAGGTTTTACCTGGAAATTAGATACCCACCCAACCGTCTATATTAGATATTTATTGTGACTCGTGACCGCATGTCACACATGTCACACCGGCACTCCATTGTACCTATTCCATTTCAATTCACAATAATATGATGACAAGCACATAATTAGGTAAATTGGATTTAGTATTAACCCAAAATACTTTAATGTTTTACTGTCCCATGTCAATTCATTTATTCATAAGCAAGAATACCTACGAGTATATAAGTAATATAATATGTCATCAGTCGTCTTCATTTAACAATTAATGACATATTTACGGAGGAAGAGTTCACAACATAAATTCAACATTTTCATTCAAAAATTTGATAGTCTTATTTATCACACTAAATATTTTTCATTATAAATCTTGAAGTTTGATGTTAATTGGTTGGTGAGTGTATGTACGGTGCTCCATCAAATACCATTTAAAATGCACTTAAGTTACGTTATATCCATTTCGTTAGTAATTAGAATAAAATTATAATATAACGTATCATTATTAATTATTTATTTAACCAGACTATAATAGTTGGTGCTTTCATAGAACCAGACTCAGTTAAACTTCCAAAAAAATGCTTGTGACTTACGACATTTTTATTAAAACTGTTACTGAGACAAAAATAAAGTAATTAACCTGTAGATTAAAAATACGGCAGAATGATGGACTAAATATTTTTGTGTTTCATACTTACCATAACGCATATTGATACAGTTTAAAAGAGGTTTACAGTTCGACATGTCGCGTGGTGTGAAAAAAAAATATGAATCTATTGATTTATTACTACCATGTAGTATTATCTAGATATCTTTATGTCAACTACATGTGTAGTATATGAGATACAACATGGCACGTTAAGTTATAAACGTCCCTTAAAATGTACAAAACCATATACGGTTTACTGAAAAGTTATGAACTAAGTATTATGTTATAATAATATCTATTTTTCAAACTTTATTAACTGAAAAAATAAATACATTAAACTACTCAAACCAAATTAGTCAGATTCGTCACCTTTGGTGTCACTTGCTTCGTCATATGAAAGAAGAAAAAATATAATTTATTAAGATTTATAATATATAAATTAATAAAATGGGCCATTAGGGACTATATTATAATACTCACTGATATAATTATTTTCTTCTTCAAAAATGCTTTTTTAATACAACATCCTTTACAAATGATAGATATTTACGTCCCTTAAACTATAAAGGAGTACACGAATTGTCTTCTAAAATCCAACCATTACCTATAGGACTTTAGTTAGTTGGAGTCTTGGCAATTTAATTTTTCATTACTGCATACATAATTAATTCAAAAAACTTATTCTTGTAATTCTTAGTGGCACGGTAGAATATATTTTGATGAACCACAGTTTTTAATTTGGCTTTGAATATATCTTTGTCTAGATTTAAATTTTTTTCACAACATGCAACATGCAACATGGTGAACTATGAACTTCCCTTTGTATGCATTTTGGTAATGGTAAAACACCAAAATATTTAGTCTGTTATTTTATATTCTTAATCTACAGGTTAGGTTATCTACAGGTAAGTACTTTATTTTAGCCCCAGTTATAGTTTTAATAAAAATAACGTAAGTTTTAAGTTTTATGCATTTTTAGAAAGTTTAACTTGGTCTGGTTTTATTAAAGCACCAACTATTTTAGTCTGATTAAATATATAATTAATCATGGTACGTTATATTATAGTATTATTCTAATTACTAACGTAATGGACATAACGTAACTTCAGTGCATTTTAAATGGTGATTTTTGATGGCGCACCATACACACATGCACCAACTAATTATCACCAGACTTTTTGATTTATATTAAAATATTTATAAATTTGTATTTATATATTTTATATCAAAACTTTTGATGGAAATGACATTGAATTTATGACATGACATACTTCGTCCATTACTTGACACTTAATATTTTAATTAATTTTAACTTCTTACCCGAGTTGAAACATTTTAACTATGAGTAATATGACATATATATAGGCCTTATACTATAGTATATATGTATCAAACAAGAATTATATTGAAATATTAGTGATAATTGGAGCCAGTTAAGGGTTTTTATTTTGATAATAATTTTCATATTCATATATAGGACTTGGGACTTATTTAATTTGTATATTGTTATCTAATAGTCGAAAAAATTTCAAAGTAGTATTAAAATAGTATTAATAGTCAATAGATGGAAATCTGAAAATATCACTATAATAGATTTAATTTCACTTATAAAAATATAATCAATTTTAATTGAAAATCCGTAATTTTCAATTTATAATAAAACTATAAATTTTTAACATATTATTATATGGTAATTATTATTAATAATAAGTTATGCATAATGTATTTTTATATACACAAACATAAATTAAACATTATGCAATTTTAATTGTGCAATAGACATATAGTTTTGGAAGATATTATATTTCAATGACTTTATGTCTCTATACGACTATTATATTACATAGGTATATGATTAAATATCTAAAAAGTTCATCAAAAAAAATTTTAAAAAAATTCTTAAATATAAAAAAAAAACCCTAATTTACATACGTAATATTGTATTCATTTATAAAAATATATAATATATTTTAATTATATATTAGCCTTGTTAATACATTTTATATTATTATTATAATTAAAATTTTCTATTTTTACAGGTTATTACATAATAATGAAATCACATCGATCGATGATAAACCTTATCAATTGTATTGTAAACTATGCACCTATTATTATATTAGAAAAAATTACGTAAGTATATGATAATGTAAAGATTTAATTACTATATTTTAAGATCCTATATTTAGTCCACTTTTCTTGATTTTCGTAACATTTTTGTTAAAAAATGATCATTTTTGTCCAACATTCTCCAATTAACTAATTATAAACACTTGTAGTAATAAATTAATCTAATAAAAGGCCATCCAGATTCAAATAGTAGAAGTTGGTTAATTGATAATTTAATCCTCCGATAGAATATTAATTTTTTATAGAGCAAAAATAAATTATTGCATTTAAAGGACGATTCTGAGCAAAAATATATTGTATATACATAATATTACTTTTCTAAATAATAGGTAACTATGATCACTTAATTTATTATTTTGTTATTTTCATTACATTTAGGTATATATTTTCTAAAAGGTATTCTTAAGAAAACTAATGGGAAAATCGAAGTAATATTTATTTATAATAAAAAAATGTAATAATCTTATTTTGATACTTTCGATAACGAAATAAATATTCAGTCAATTTGTAAAGCCCAAATAAGATTGTCTCTAAAATGTTGTCATCTACAACAAAATTATAATTATAACTAAGTATTTTAACTCTAAAACCATTTTATTTTTCATATCTTGTTGTTCGATTTGCATTGGTAATAATTTTTTGTTTAAATATCATGATTATACAACAATAAAAATAGTATGAGAGTATTGGTCTATTTATTAATTATTTTCAAAATATATTTGAATTTACATTTTTATTTTTATTTTTTGTTTATTAAATTCTCATTTTTCTTAATTTGTCCTATATACAGAATTGCTTAAAAACCAGGTGTATGAAGTCCTCTTAAGAGGACACTACACTGGCAAATTTTAGTAGATAAGAGCTTAACTAGTGGGAAAGGGGAAAAATTGTCCCCCTAAAGTTGCTTCAGTAGGACCAATTCAATTACTAGTCGGCTAAATGGTTAAAAATTTTGCCCAGTTTTCGAAATCCAATCGAAAAATAGAAAGAAGTTGATGACTTTTTTTAAAATTCCTTAAAAGTTGGGTTTGTAGCGTCCTTTTAAGAGGATGCTATAAAACCGTTTTTTTACATTTGGGAGATGTACTCGTAAGTTACTAGAAAACTGAATTATTTTATCGTATTTCCTCTTTAGAAAATTAAACATCATGAAATTACCTATATTTTTACATGGACGAGTTTTACTAAAGTTATTATTAGTTTAAAAAAAGAAATTCCAAAAAATTTCAAGTCTTAAAACTCAATTGTCAATTACTTTATCGAAAATAGCAGTTTTAAAAAAATTAGATTATTTTATGTTGTATAAACTTTTATTAAAAGTCATCAAGTGCTAAAATGATTTAGTTTATCAGAAAGATACATTTCCCGAAACATGATATGTTTAAACTACTTCTTAAATGTATTCTTAAATATTTTTCAGTCGTAAGATTTTTAATTTTTCTTAAAATATCCTTAAAATTGTCTATAGAGAATACTTCAAATACAAGGACTATGACTTCTCTTAAGTAAATATAAATTATAAATGATAAGTAGATCTGTACCTATTTGCCGAATCGAATTTTTTTATATTTTATATTTTTTTAGATAGTGAAAATTATATACAAGCATGTTCCTTATATTTACTAGTTTAGCATACTGAATATGATAGGATGACTAATTATCTACTAAACTAATCTTAGTATATTACTGAACCTAATAGTTGTTATTTAAAATTATCAATGCTGTTGTACTAGAATTAAAATAGTATTTTACAGGGTACCTAAATGGTTGGAAATGACATTCAATAAGAACAACAACTTTACGAACGAAGAACCAAGGCGTAAAAAGATTAAGACTGAAGAAATAAAGGTCGAAATTCCAAAATTGGTACTATCAAAACACGGTGGTGCGTTCAAATCGAAACTGAAATTTTCGAACAATGCAGTTGTGGATAATGACCAAAACAGGCAACTGACCTTTTCGTGCGATGAAATTAATAAAACGGGAGTCCTGGGTGACAGTCAGACTCATTCGAGTAGTAAGCTTAGAAAAAAATATCGCGACAAGAAAAAGACATATAAAATAAAGATCGAGCGTACGTTAGCTGCTACTACTGCAGTAACATCAATAGCGAATATCTCGTCGACCGATAAAACAATTGCTGCATGTGACAATTTGGAAACGATGACCGACGATACAAAAGAATTAGACGATTTAACGATTGATCATAACATGCCTTTGCACATTAATTTACAGTTGGGGCCCAATCAACCGACACTGCGACGACTCGAACAACTGCACCAAAAATACTTCGATAAATCGGTACAAGACACGGTGGTTATCATCAACAACATAGTTTTCATGAATTTACTGGCAAACATGCACTGCATGTCACGGATAAACAACATATTGAATATGACCGATAAACGCGTCATGGCCCAAATCGTTCAAAGTCAGACAACTATGTATATCAAGTACGTAAAAACGCTGGATGATTTACTAAGAAAATACTGCATAGACGTGGTATCGATTTTCGAAAATGCTGACTACGAGCACGCTCTGCTCATGTTCACCATGAGCCTTTACACTGGCCTTCAAACGTTCGGTAGCATTGTGTTTAAGTCTGGTAGCGTTATACTAAACAAACTCGAACGGGTACAGTGGGATGGCACAACTTGTGAAGTAGTAAAAAAAACCAATTTTGATCACAACAAAATTCTAACCACCTTGAAATCGGAAACGTTTTGCTCGTGCTATCATACATTGTCAACATTAATCGGTCAAGGTTCCAAAACAGACCCTACCGTCGTCAAATGTTGGGAATTGTTTGTTACGCCATCCATAATTAATATGACCCATTTCCTTTCGACGATCGAAGCCATTGTAAATGCAGCTGACATAGACACAGTAGTCCATTTAATAGAGGAAGCTTCGAACAACGTTCGTTTGTGTTCTCACTCCGAAAATGGTGAAAATCCATCGTCTTCGTTAAATAAAATCAAAATCGACAACCTGATCGCACTAGTGAACCATTCCACTAGAGAAAGTACCAGCAATAATGACCAACCTACAAAGAATATACATGGTGGTGGATTCGACCCAAATGTCAAGATTGAACAGTGAGTTAACTATAATATATTATAGCTAGACTATTTTTAACGTCCAACCCAAGTTATTTTCAGAATAAGTGAATTTAATCAATAGGTACTATTATACTATTTTTCAAACTGCTTTAAAATTATTATATTCAATTTTTGTTTTTATTTAGTTATACGTCATAATAACACAGTTTAATATTTTTATATTCTTAAAATTTAGTAATGTATACATTATACAATATTTGCACATTTTCTTGGATCTGCCATAAAACATTATTTTTATTTTTTTCTCACACGAGACTTCTAGAATTTTCTAAACCTGTTAGGTACTCCTGTTTAACTTGAATATTTACACGCTTTTTATACATTTAATAAAAAAATAATACTACTTGTATTTAATAATATTTTCTAATAAAATTTTATTTAAATTAAAATATAACAGTATGAAAAATTATTCACTTTCCAAAATTAAATTAAATATATACTTATTGTACGTGCGCGTCATTAATTTAAATAAAAAACCTCGGTGTAAAGATTTAACACATGGTTATAAAATTACTGAAGATTCCGAAAATAAAGAAAAAGCTGTTTTTAAACAAATTTATATTTTAAATTAAATAACAAAGAATAAAGATGTGGGAGAAAAATTTGATTAAATTATTATTGGAATGAGATATGTATAATTTTTTATAAAAAAAAAAGACGTATTCCGTTGATTTATATGTTGTTTGTTTACATTAATTTAATCGCAATAAGTGATTACAAATGAACTTGTAAAATCATCAGTCAGATGGCAATAACTCTATTAAGAAGTTATAAGCAGTGCTCGAATTGGAGGGGGACGCGGGGGGACTGAGTACCTCAACTCATTTTTCAGAAATTTTAGCATACCTCTACTATTTTTAGAGAGAAGCAGAAGAAACTATGCTAAAATAGTGTAATAGTGTATAAGTGATGGGGACGCTCTTTTTTTAAAAGTAAATAGAGTCCCCCTACTTTTGTTTTGCCAATTCGA
>JAIPRL010003170.1:0-49767 GCA_025469235.1 Pemphigus obesinymphae | reverse complement strand
TATTTAGTTATTACTTTTAATTTTCAAATTTGACTAAATTTACCGATTATGATTCGGTTATCTGATAATTTCATCAATAACACTTATATTTTGTTGTTTCTTTCAAAATTCTACACAAAAAAAAAAAGGCCAAGGGGGGGATTCGACACCCAGACACCCCCCATGATTACGCCACTGATCTTGATAACAGGACGCACACAATTATCTACATGTTTTTTGACACGGAGTATTTCTTTTTTTGCGAAGATCGGTTCGTGAACGATGCATACGTATGCATTATGCATATTCCGTGGCGAACCATCGTTGACTAATCGGTATACAGATTCCAGACGAAATCGCGATAATTGTTATTGTCATTATTTTAGTTTTTATTTGTTGTTTGTTTGAAATATGTCTTACCAAATATTATATAAACGATCGTATATATTCGTATACTCACTACGTATATATTATAATATAATAATATAATCGTATATAGAAGTTGATATGATATAGCGTATATTGTATCGCGTAGTGACGAGAGTGTAAATATGAATATTATTTTCATTTTGTTTATTATAAAAACGAGCAAAGTTACGTGTCCGTATTTAATTTCTATACATTTTTATCGTAATCATTTACTTTTATCGTATTGTCACTATAGATTTTCTAAATTTTTACTTTTATTGCGAACGATATTCACTTATGTATATTATATAGGTATATATATATATATGTGTGTGTGTTTGTGTGTGTTATTTACCATTATTACATTTTTTTATTACATTATTACATTTTCGCCCGGCAACAGTGGATGATTCGAAAATGGAAGTTCGAGAATCCGATCGACTAATTCACCGAGTAAGTACCTAAACATGCTATATCATCCATATAATATTATACAATGTAGGTAGTATTTTTTTGCTGCGATTCGAATTATTTTATAAATCCGACAACAGTAATAATAGTTCGACCGACTAAATCTCGGACGGTCCACTTTATCCACCATCGTTCGAAAAACGTTAGTGTTGGAAAAACTATCTTCTAGAAAACGGAACACGCTATTTTCCTAACCGTAACAATATAAGTGACAAATCCGGATGTAGTGTAGGTATATAAACTGAATACGCACTCAAGAGAGCGCTACATCGACACTTTTTCATTGAAAAACTTTTGCATTAACATTTTTAATTTTTATCGACTTACAAATACATGCTGGAAATACGAAACAAAAAACAAATTCTAGCTAACAATATTATCTAGCGAATGATGGATTTTCGAGATATTCATTTTTACACGTTTTATGAGCTGATGAAATGTCGATTTTTTAAAACAATTTAACTGCTTATAAAACGTGTAAAAATACATATATCAAAAATCGGCTCCACCAGTAGCTGAAGAATTTTGTTTTTTATCTCATCTTTCTACAATATTCTCGAGTTGATAGAAATGAAAAATGCGTAAACAAATATCGTGATTACACAACAATTAAAAACGGTACTGACACGGGTCTACTTTTTTAAATTACTTTAAAAATATATTGGAATATTTTTAATTTGTTTGATTTTTATTTTTCTTGAAATTAATAAAAATTGCCTACACGAAACCCCTTGAAAATCGAATCCGGGTGTGTGGCGTGCTCTTAAAAGGAGTATAAATGATAAAGCGTCACACTATATCACGAATTAAGATAGTATGGATGCCCAACGGCATATAATAATCAGCTATCATTCTGCTCTCAAACTGACTCCCTTAATCAGTTGTGGAAACGTTCAACTAGCGCTTAATATCATACTGGTGACATCGAATTACGATCGTAAATAATATTAAATAAAAAAACCGCCATAATTATAAGCACGAATTATACACGGCTAACATTGTCAAATAAATAGGTACTTTTTTGTGATTGTATTTTTATACTTAAAACAGAACCAAGTAAAACCGGGCAACAACGGGTAATTCAGTTATAATCTATATAATAATATGTAGTAGGTATTATTGTATTAACATTTATAGGTGATTTAGTTATTATAGGTAAGTACCAGATGGCAGCTTCTTTTTCAATATATTGAGATCTAGATCATCCAGGTCATCCCTAAAGTAACAATAAATATACATGATAATCTTAATTCGTGGACACGACCATGAACATTGGAGAAATTCTCTAATGTTCATGGACACGATACACGACGTAGTTGTGATTAAATGATTTTACTATCTATTAACCCCAAGTAATGATAATGAGGTAACATAAAATAAACCAGAATAAAAATAAAATATATGGGTAGTAGCACAATTTAAATATATATTATATATTTAATCTATGATATAAAGGAGTAATAGAATAAAATTAAATAAATAGTAAGGATACAATTTTAGTGTAAAGTATAAGGAACTATGCAATAGGTAGGCAATACATAGAGTGGCATAATGTGTGCTCGGTATTGGTCATATAGGTGTATCTCCAGTTCCATCAACCTCGACTCTATGTAATCGTTCAGTACTAAAAATGAAAGAAATAACTTACTGATCGGACGATTTTTGAAGAATTATTGAGGTCGAGGGGAAGCCTGGGGGGATTATTGTTTGTAATATCATAGAATATAACAACGGTTTATTTCGGATATTAATTGGAAAACCTCCGATTAAGGCAAGACTAATATAGAATAGATACCTGAAGGCTTGGCTTCTGTCGACCTAGCGGTGGGCGGGCAAATGAAGCCAAACAAAAAAGTGAATTTTCGTGAAATTTGAGAAAACTCCTACGAGGTACCCTACCAATTTGAAAAGAGATTTTTCAGACCTACAAGAGGGATTGTGGTTTTCGAAAATTCTAGAGAAAAGGGGTCTGCTGATTATTTGTAACATGGGCCAACTTCAAGAACCAACAAGAAAATGATATGGAGCAGTTTGAAACCTACCTGATTTAACCGAAATCGTAATTTTTTTAGAGGGGTTTCAGGGTTGATAAGGTTACAGATATATAAATTTGTTTTTTGAGATAGGAGATTAAGAAAAGTAGTTTTTGCTTTGAACCTACTATAGTCTGTTTCAAACGAGATGACTTGTACGCAAACGACCAAATTACATTTATTTTGAAACTGAACAGATCGTCTGCCGTTGAATGTTGTACGAGCTCGGCCATCACATCAGCTGACACACGCACACCATGTGTATAGGCATACAGTGCAATGACTATGACCCTAAAATATAATATAAAAACGCTGGTCTGATAGTCGTAAGAATAATATGCTACTTGGTAACTAAAAATTACTATACCAATGTGCTGCTCGTTAGCCACGCCCACCATGCGCGACTACAAGTCATCTTATTTAAGACAGACTATAGACAATTTTTGGAAAAATAAATCTTCATAATTCTGAAGAAATTATTACATACACTTGTTAATTGTAAGTTTTTAATTTAAACTGTATAATTACTATGAATATATACATATAAAAAAAAAATATATATATATATATATATAGTTAATACAATTACAATTATAATTAATCAAGTCAGTGTTAGTGAGCAAAACTAAAACTGATCTTTTAATTTAAATATACATGGTATCATTATTAATTTCAGCTATTCCCAGTGTATCTGTTAACATCATTGATGATTCAGGATCAATAGTTCCAACAGAATCTATATTTGCAACAAAGTTTTGATTGTCTAAATTTCCTTCCAAAATATTTCTAAGAGCAAATAAACTCCATTCTCGCATTACTGAAAAAAAAAAGGTTTTAAATTATAACTAATTAGTAAAATTAGATATGTTGACTATTGTTCAATTATGCAACTACAATGTATAGACCGTGTTCATTATTTCAATTACCAAGATAGAAATAGAAAAATATATTGGCAAGGGAGCAGAAATGATAGGGGTTTAGCCATTACAGAGAAATGGTACCTTTATATTACATTTAACATTGAAATTGTCCTGAGTTGTTTAGATTGTAGGAAAAATTTTTTGAAAGGTATTGAGGAATAATAATGTTCAGATCCAAATTGTGGGGTACACTCAATCAGCAAATTAATGAAAAATTTTTGTTTTAATAATACTCAATTTTCATTTTGCTCATTACAGCACCCTGAAAAATAAAATGTCATCTACTCAATACCCCCACTCACAACTAATACTTCATAGCGTTAGCCCTGTCACCGTGGCTCAAAAATTGTTTTAGCGCTTGTGTATTATTGGTATGTATTGACAAAATTGACAAATATATATAGGTATATTAAAGGATACATTTTCATGAACTAAATCAATAATAGATACTAAGATACTATGGCAAGAGTGTCCATATACTAAAGAATGAGTAAATTAAATAATCTAAATGTATACATAACTTTTCAAATTTAAGTAGGTACTTAAATTGTTTTTATAAAATTTAACAAAAATGTATAGTTATAATCACCTAAAATAGACTAGACTGTGCTTTAATATAATATGAAACTTACATGGATTTTTAGCATCAAATGAACAGCATTCCAACAGTATTGGAATTATATTATAAGTACGCATCTATCAAAATAAAATAGCATAATAAATTAAAATAAAAATACTTTGAGTAATTATTCTGATAAAATAAACTGAAAAGCATTTATTTTAAAACTTGCATATTACAATATGATATAGCATATATGTACCTACCAAATTTTGATGTTCTTGATTGTTATAACACATATTTGCAATCAATCGTATTATATCAGATTTGAACCAAAATCTATGATGTTTTTGTACATCAGAATTACCAAATAGAGCTGATAAATCCTTTACACAACTAAATTCATTATCAGAAACATCGGTATTTTTACTAAGCTCATGTATATTTATTAATAAATCTGAAATAAAAATTCAATACAAAATTAATATTTAATATATTCAATCTTGTACTGTTTTGTTATCACAACTACCAATGATTCATCAGTAAACAATTCTATAATTGTGATTTCTATTTTTGTTATAGGTAGTACAATAACAAAATAGAGAAAAACTTTGCTTTACCAGACCATTCACAAATTAATTTTTTTTTTTAATTTATATTTTTTCTCCAGATTCCAAATATGTAAAAAATAAAACGGCGAAATAATAATAATTGGTAATCAATAGCATTTATTATGGTGATTTCAAAAATAAAAACAAAATTTGTCAAAATCAATTTTTTATAAGTAAATGTCAATTAATTTTCACATCTTTTCTTATCTAAAATTTCCCCCCCCCCAATTTACTATGATAATATTTCAGAGAAATATGGGGGGGGGGGAAATTGGCCCACACTCGCTACGTTTAGCATGTCAAAAACTAAATCTAAAATATTTCACCAATACATGTGATCAGAGCCGTAGCAACGGCTTGGCGAAACTGGCCCAGGCCAAGGGCACCAAAATCGAAATTCGGTAATATCTATCCCTACACATTTCCATGATTGGGGGGGGCGTGAAAATTGGTCGGGCAAAATCATGTAAAATAAGTTGAGGACTTCTGTTTTTTTGCTTATTAACTAGATTTTTAAGGAATGGGTAGGCGCAACTCCAAAAAATTGATGACTTTTTTCCTTATTACCAATATTTAGAGGCGAAAATTCGGTTCATTGCCATAGGCGCTATCCAGTCTCGCTACGGCTCTGCATGTGATGTATATGGTAAAATAAGTTAAATTTAAATTGCCATAACTTCTTTAATAATAGTTTTCAACATTTTAAAACTCAGAATACATTTTAACTGTTTTCAAAGTTATATTTTATTTTTAAATATTAAAACAAAGAGAAAGAATAAATATCAATGTGATCTAATAACTATAATAAACTGTTTATAGTAACAATATGCAAAAAACATTGAACCTATTGTGTACAAAATTACTATTGCTATTAAGAAACTGTAAAACATTAACAACTTTATTACTAATAGTTTCTGTATTTTTTTTTTTTAAACATTTTAGCTTTAACATTAAAAAAAAAAAAACAAATTTAACAATGGGCTAGTAAAGTAAATTTAAGACTAAAACAGTACCCAATCTGATATTTAAAATAAATAAACAATATACCTACCAATTGATTTTTTTAACAATGAAGTATGTTTTTGGATTTCCGATTTAAATTTGTCTATGCTAGAAGCTTTAGCAAGAATATTCATAACTTGATTAGTTATGTTTTCTATAGTAGAATCGATGAACAAATTATCTTTTATTACAATTATGACTTTTATAGATACATCATCTATGTAATGGTCCAACCAAATATACAACAATTCTAGTAATTGAAGTTTTGAAGAATCGGGAAGATTTGTATACATAAATAAGAAATCATTTGAATTTGAGAAGATGTAGTCTAAAAATATTTTACTGAAATCAAAATTATATTTTAGAATATGTTAATTATTATAAATTATAATTAATAAAGATATAAGCCTAGTTTATTGGGTACCTGTTTTTCTCTCACTCAAAATATAGTATTTTTCTAATTGAAGAATCTGTAAAAAAATCTATAGGTATTGATTTAGAAATTTTTATATTTTCAATATTTTTCATTTGTGAAACAATAGAAATTACTATTAGAACTTTAGCGTAAATATGAAGAAAAGGAAAAAAGGGTACCCAGTAAACTAGATTTGTTATTTAATAAATAGGTAGCTGGTAGGTACATAAACAGTTTTACAATTAAACTATTTTGTATTACCTATACTTACCTATACTCTATTTCATATTTTGACCAATGATTCATAATTTGTTGAGTTATATTAATATCTTTTAAAATGTCCAGTCTGAAGTCAGTATTATTTATACATAAATTATAAAGTAGCATTATTGAATTATTCAATAATTTGGAATTATCTGAAGATAATATAAAATTTCTGAAACAAAATATTACCTATTAAATTAAAAATTTTATTTACGATATTAATTATTGAATAATAACAAATAATAATTATGATAAACTACATTACACAGAAAACTGCCAATATGAGAACAGGTTAAATATTAAAATATAATTTATCTTTAATAGTTCTAAAATTTTAGAACGAGAAATATTTTAGTACGGGTCTATTATAAGCCCGCTAAAAAATTATGCCCTAGTAATATTTTTTTTGTTTTAACACTATATATACATTATAAAAGAACTATAACATATAGACCCAAATTCCGGTGATATATAAATTATAGAATGAATATGAGAATTAGTAAAATGGAGAAATAAGACACAGAGGGACAAATTCATGTGGAGAAGTGGTTTTAAAAACCAGGACCTATTTAAGGCTATTTTGAGCAACATTGCAGAATTTTGGCCTCCAACATAATTTTTATTATTATTTACTACTACCTATGTATTTTATTTGGTGGTCAAAATGTGTATTTCAATGCACAAGATCCGTGGTTTGACTCTAAGTTAGCAAATGAGGCAGCCAATGAGATTGTTATTGCTGGTGGTATCTGGTTTCTAGTGCAAGCCAACCATAATTACCAAACCAATCCAATAATTTGGTAGCTATGCTTGTTGTAGATATTAAGAACCATCTAATTATAAAACATAATATATACTTACTGCAGAATTTTGGCTTTGGTTTTTATTATTCTATGTATTTACCTGATTAAATTTTTGTTGTTTTAAATTATTATTTATTATTTTATTTATATTGTTTAATTGTATTAAAATTTTTAAAATACATATTATAATATAATATTATAATCGATTTATAATGTGTACATAGTGTAAAAACGAAATGCAGGGGTATAATCTTTTGTAGCCTTATAATGGACCAGTACTAATATTTTATTAACAATTTGAAAGACCAAACATTTATTTTAACAAAAATATGATTCTATGAAACTAATAAATAATAATTATACCTATTAGGTATAAAGTACCTAATTTAAAATTCCAAATCAAGTCACACTTATAATAGGGTATACACTATACATATTTCGACAACTCTGTTGTCATTTTTAGTATGTCATTGACTGTCAAACATTTTTAACCAATCGCTCTTTAATCTATGGAAAAAGCTAGACATTATTATAGTTGTCAAAATACACACTCATATAAGTTAGCATATCTTCTGTGATTTACAATCACAAAGTATTCAATACACCTACTCAAATTAAATTAGTACATTTATAATAACTATTGATAATTACCTTAATGTATCATGGAAACATTCAATTACATTTTGTTGAGCAATTTCATTATTTGCAGAAAAATTTGCTAAAAACTGTAGTACTATACTACGGCTTAAGGGTTCGTTTATGAAATAATTATTACAAAACCATAAGCACGTTTCTAGAAGTCCGGATTTCAATAATTCGAGTTTGGTATAAGCACTCAACTGAGGAGAGTTATTTCGGAGCCACCGAAAAGTATCTGTGGTATTTTGAATTTCGTCATCAGTTTTAGATTCATTAGACACTAGAACGGATTTTTTAGTATTTAACGATACTACGTGACAAATAAATTCGTTTTGGCTTTGTTCATCCATCTTCAATAATATAAATACTTGCTCTAAAGTATTTATTATTGAACAGAATAAAAAATGAAAAAAAAAATTCAAAAATCGTTTTCAATTTTCAAAGGAACTTTATTCTATTATCATCAACACTATAGACATAGTGTTTTGTGATATAATATATTATACTATATATATATATAGTTTTTTTTACAGATAAGTATATTATAATGATGATAACCATGAAAATACCACGTCCGTGGTTTACATATAGAGTGCGTTCGTTGTTATAATATAAATTATAATATAAAAACAGAATAAAAGAAATAGGTAACTTAATTTCTGTTTGTGACATTAATAATAAATTGCCGACAACTAAATTCCGAAATTCTCCTCAAAACGTGGTAAATAAGCAAAAAAAAGGTCATCAACCAGTGACGACGATTTTATAAATGAGAAAAGTGCATGTATACATATACAGATATTTATATAGGTACATATTTATATGTCTATGGAATAGAGTGACATTTTGACGACTGTGTCAATTTTTTTACCAAATTTGAGAGATTTGCCGACTGATAGAACTCCCCCCCCATCACCGTTTATATAGGTAGGATCTATAACAAAATAGATATTTTTCGTCATATTTATAATACACAATAAAAACGGTAAATGAACAAAAAGAAATTATTGACCTGGGACAAAATCACCCAGTTTGATTATAGTTGTTCATAGTAAGGATATACCTACTTCACTCTAAAGAATGTTAATGACATGGGTATTGTAATATCGATCTCGATGATATTTAATGATAAAATATATTATGTAATAGGTATCAAGAACTTCTAAAAGATAGATTTTTGCAACGTTGGCAGTCAATAAGAGTAGGTACCTACCAGTATTCTATGGTATAATACCTAGGTGCCTATACCGACCAACTACCAGTACAATTTTTTTTTTAATTAGAGATCGATTTCATAACAATTAAAAAAATAAAATAAAGAAAATCATCACGAAAATACTGCAATTTTACGAAGAATTAAAATAATAAATTCTTAAGATTTTTTTAGATCATTTTACTTTTGATTTTTTTCATTATATTATAATATTTTCTTTATTATTTATATATTTATAATATTATATTTATTATTTGAAGAGTGGTGGGAAGCTCTTGAAAGTAAAGCACAAAATATTAGTAGCAGTAAAACAATAGATAAAGTATGATTTTGGTGAAATGGACCATAGAGGGAATAGGGAAAGGCAAGAAATAAAGTTATATATAAATATAAGGTAACTAGGTGATACCATTGATTAATTATAAATTAAATAATCAATGGTAGTAGGTATCTATTTGTAATACACATAAATGAAATGTAGGAGTATACAATTTAAATAAGGTAGGTGTATAATATATGTACCTACCACAGAACGAATAATTTTTTTCAAACTTTTTTTTCGCGTGTTCGGATATTTTTCTTATTTTTACCGTTTACACCGTTGGCGAAAGTATGCTAGAGGATATGCAAATATGGTGGTGGGCTAAAGAAGTAAAAGAGATAATATCAAAAAAAAAAATACAGTTTAAGAAATGGCAGAAAACCAGGGTGAGGGATGAATGATGATTGTGTAGAATGTAAAGTTTATGTGAAGCAGCAAAACGTGCTGCGAATAAAGAGAAATTAGAGTAGGTAGGTACCTAAATAAAACCGAGTTGTATATACCAACAAAATATATTAGGAACAAAGAAAAACAAATAACAATCCAGGGGCTTGGAAAATATATGATGTATAAAACATGAACATGTAGTAGGTAATTCATGGTAAAAAAGATAAGGATAGAGAGTGTTAACAAAAGAAAAAGAGGAGATAAACAGATGAAAAAATTATTTAATAAGGAATTTTCAAGAGGCAGTAGATCGAGTTGAGTGGTATTTGAGTATGGTGGTTTTTATAAGAGAAGAACGAAGTGTGGAGTGTGGTTGGAAAAATTAAAATAAGGAAGTGGTGGGCCCAGATGGTCTACCAGTAGAACTATGAAAAGCATTAGAGCTTAGGTATAGGGTTGCTGAGAAAGTTATTTAATAAAATACTAGTCGAAAAGAAAATTCCTGAGGTTATGTAGTTGTGTGGTAAAGGAAATGTACGTGGGAATTATAGATGGATAAAACTTATGAATCACAGTATGAAGATTTGGGAAAAGGTACCTATGCAAGACATTTGTGAGGAGAAATCAGTTTAGGTTTATGCCTGGGAGGTCAACAACGGAGACAATATTTTATATTAGACAGTTAGTAGAGAAGTACAGAGACAAGAAGAAGTTGTGGTATTTATTGATTTAGAGATGTTAGGGTTTGTAGTAAGATCTTGAAGTGAGCATTGATGAAGAAAAGGTTACCAAAAGTTTTAATGAATGTAATTGAAAACATCTATGAAGGGGCAATAAAAAAGTATAAGGAGTTTGTATGGGGAAACTGGGGACTTATGGTCTGAGTACAAGTGCACCAAGGTTCAGCTTTGAGTCCTTATTTATTTTTCCTAGTAATGAATGAAATTATAAAGGATATACAGGGTGCATGCTGTTTGCAGATAATATAGTGTTGGTTAGTGAGTCTTGAGTAAGTAAATGGTAGACTGGAAGAGTGGAGAGAAGCTCTCGAGGGGAAATTATTAAGGATTAGTAGAGGTAAAACAGAATATATAGAGTATGATTTTGAAGAAAGGGAACACAGAACGAATAAAAAAAGGCAAGTAATGAAGTTGAGAGTGGGGATGTGATGTAGTGGGTAAGGTCGAGAGGTTCAAGTATTTAGGATCTGTTCTACAGAATAATGGTGGTTTTGAGAAAGATATGAAACATAGGATTAATTGTGAATGGATGAAGTGGAGAGAGGCATCAGGTATTTTGTGTGACAGGAGAATCCCAATTAGGTAAAAAGATACATTTTATTAGACAGTAGACAGGCTTGCAATGATGTATTGATTGGAGTGTTGGGCAGTGGATAGGAAGATAGAATAGAGTATGAGCATAGATTAAATATATTTAATCTATGGTATGAGTAAGGTAAAGATGAAGAATGTTAAGATGGATGAGTGGAGTGATTAGAAAGGGTAAGATAAGAAATTATATAAGGGATAATATAGGAGCTGGAGGTACTATAGTGAACAAAATGAAGGAGAATGGATTGAGAAGGTTAGGGTACATTTTAAGGAGGGAACAGTAAGTAGTAAGAGTAGTAAAAGAAATTTATGTTGAAGGTAAGAGGGGAAGAGACCTAAAAAATAGGTAAGGGTGTAATAGTGATATGTGGCCAGGTGTAAGTGAGGAGGATGCAGGAGATCGAGTTCTGTGGAAGTTGAGGACGAGGGTGGCCAATCCCAAATAGTTGGGAGAGGGCGAAAGAGTAGAAATATAGTGTTAAATGTATATTGGTTTTATAATAAAGCTTTTGATTTAATTACTAGAAAAATACTTATTTATGCTAGAAACTATATACTATGTACTTATAATTTGCAAAATATTGGTACTTATATTTTAATATATTATATGATTTTTAAGTGAAATTAATTAAATAGGTAGGTATACGTACATAAAAAATTAATTTTGAACATGTTTACGTAAAACTGTTTAAACAGATTTTTAAAGACGCAATTTTATATGAAAATGTCTATTATAAAATCGATAGACAACATTGTGGAATGAAACTAATTTATAATTTATATTGTAATATTCTATCCTACATTGTCCTATATAGGCTAATATTCAGGGTTGGGCAGTACCACAGATACATGATTTTTTATACAAAAAGATAAGATACATCAATTATCAAAAATAAAATTATATATATTTTACAGTAATTACATTTTTCTTCTCAACACATATTATAAAATAAAACAATAATTTTGATATTTTTTGTTGATTGTTAATATTGATACCAACTTGCGATTTATCTATTTTAGATTTTTATGTTAAAATTTCATTAGATACATATTGCTATGCTACTAAATAATAAAATATAATACAATTTTTTTTTCCGATTCATTTTGATATGTTTCGGTTTATAATATAATTTTATAATCATATATCAAATATACTTGAACACTTGTAACAGGAATATAATAATTTAAAATATTACCTATTATTATTATTATTTATTTAAATACTAAATTATTGATTTTTTTCTTTTAATTAGAATACCAATTAATCTATTTATTTTTAATAATACTGAACCTAATATTTTGAAAAGGGTGTAATACATCATATTAACTTGAATTATTATTCTATGTAGAATCTAGTTACAATGTATAAAATAGTTGTATTTAGATAATTCAAATAATAATAAAAACAACATCTTTGTAAAATATATATATATTTAATAACAATAAACAATTTTTAAAATATAAGATTAAGAGTTAATTTCATCCCCGTTCTGACTAGAATCAATATTTTTGAATGCTACATTATCTGTTTGAATTGTCAATAAATTATTGGAAAATAAATACAATTGTATATGTTTTTGTAGTACTCTAAAAAAATTAATTATTCATAAATAGCAGAAACTACTATTTAAATGCAATTAAAAATCAACAACTATTTGGGCATCATTCTGAACAGACAAAATAAATATTTTAGTTAAAAAATTAAACTTATTAGTTATTACATTTTCAGGCTAAAGTTTGGATCAGCCAATACCTAATTTAAGTAATGGGAGGGTTAAAACACTCTTTGAAATGTCTTTAGTTTGTATTTTCTATATAAATGTCATGAATATGATATAAACGATTAAATATTATATAGGTGTACTATTTATTATTTATAACCCTTCCCAAAAAAATAGTTTGGCTACAACTTGGCCTCAGTTGTGTAATTAATTATTCAAGTAATAACTTAATTTTATTTCCAAATAAAAAAATGTGTATAATATATAATATTGAAAATTTAATTGAATTATTTAACCCTTAACTATACTAACTTGTAGATTTATATAATTTGTTACTAATATACTATTTATTAAACCACAATTGATTATAGAAAGAATAATCTAAAAATCCTATAAAAAAGCAACTTAAAAGTGTACAAAATCAAAATAAATGTTCTTGCACATATTTAAATAAGAAAATGTCATCATAAAAAATACAATTTAAAGTACATCAGTGAATTTAGTTTTAAATACATGGAAAAATATTTAGTATTTATTGATGGTCTAACAAACCAGTATCAAAAAAAAAAAAAAAGTATAGATGAATAAATAATATTTATCTAAATAGTTTCATTTAAAAGCAGTATTACGAAAATACATTTACAATCATAGTAACACAAATAAATTGTAAACACATATTTCTGATAAACTCGTCAGTACCTAGTTAAGAGTTAATATTTTACGTAATCACCAATCACCTAAATAAATAAATCAAAATTATAACTGGCTTATATATAAGGACAGAATAAAAAGTTCAATTTTTTTTTCCAAAAACTCAATGTAAAATAGTAAATTCTTCTAATAACTTAGGTAATTGATTGTGGTAAAATTCTTTTGGACATTTGTATTTGAGTGCCTTGGCAGATAGACACTTCAAACTTCTTGGCATATCGTTTGTTAATTTAAATAAGCCTAAAAAATAATAATAATAGTAAATAAATAACGAATTATAGACAATTAAAAAATAAAAAATAAATCATTACTATTTAAATATCCTGTATGAGGACATATTCCACATTTGTTAACAAAATCTGTGTGAGCACCAGCATTTAATAATTCTATTACCATTTTTTTGGTATCTAAATAATCACTCTCATGTGGTATATGAGGGCTTAAAATATAATTATAAAAATGAATACATACTCATTAAATTCAATATATATACCTATATATGTATATTATTAATAATAATGCAAATACTCACAAATCTCTTATGAATTTACCGATGTAATGAAGTGGTGTATTTTGATCATTGTCAATTGCATTTACATCTGCTCCACAATAAATTAACAATTTCATTGAAAGATAATTTGGGAAACTGTAATAAAATATTTGAAATATAAAAAAATAATATAAACGGTAAACAAACCAAAACAAAATATTTGACACTAAAATCAGTTTTGTAATTATAGTATAGTCGGGAGAATGAAAACTGGCCGCTGGCAAATGTGTTACCAACTATTATTTTTCTGACAAGGAGGGGTTCTAAAACTAAGACACATTGAAGGTGCGAGTCGCTCAATTGGTATACAATGTCTGTTCGGCTACACTTTTGTATAAGCCATTATTATTTTCTTTTTAGGTTTGTTCTGAGTACAAATGAAACCTTTATCTATTATAGTTTTATTTTAATTTTTTTTTTTTTTTGAAGGGGGGGAGGGTGGAACATTATTACGATTTTGGAGTGTACCAATAAAAACTATTTTACGTTACTCTGATGAAAATAAACCACCAAGGGCGTTCGTATCAACGGCCACTTTTCATTCTCTCAACTATAGTTAAAAATTTTATATAAAAGTTTACATTTTAAAACTGTTATTCTATTTTACTGTATATATATTAATTTAAAAGGACGTTTGCCTGTTTTTCAGGAATTATAACAATACAATTAAATCGATGACGTGTGAAGAGGATGTTTTTAGATAATTTTTATGTCTTGTACCTAGACTTTAAAATAACCTAGTTGTGTAGTATATTTTAAAATATTATTATTATGCCCATTTCACACAACAAACGGTTTCTGTTAATGTATTTCTAGAATAGCTTTCGTAAGATATAGTGATCATGCTGCATATGTATGAATGTACACTGATCGCAGTTCTGTATGGAAATTACATGTATAAAATGAGTAGATGATCAAACATTTCAATTAGTGGAAAATGTATTTATTTATTTATGTTTAATAATAATTTTTATCCGGATTTTTAATTATATAGGATAATTACAAACAAATTTGGGGGAGAGGGCTAAATTTTACACTAGCCAATGGATATTGGAAGATAAAAATAAATCTTCAAATAAATTAAAATTTGTTTTCATAATCCTCAGTATTTTGATGTCACTTTTGAAAAATTAAATGCAAGTGTAACATTCTCTTAATGTCACTACATTTTTCTTAAAGGGATAGAGAAGCTACAAATAAGAAAAATGTGAATCAAGTAAATTTAAAACGGCTAAAATCTTATTTTTTAGTTTTAACTAACTATAATTATATAAAATTCTAACCAACAAATTCCAGTTGTAAAAACATTGTCCACGTTTGTGTCATAATTAAGACATAAATGAAGTAATGTTTGGTTTTCCTTTGTTCTCAGTTGAAGTCTGTTTATTTCTACAATAATTTTCATCACATCTCCAATTAGTGGGTCTTCTGAAGTATCATCTTTTAATGCCAATGTTAAACTAGTTATAATAATTAAACCAAGTGTTGACAATATGTTTCCCATATATTCTACCTATTTAAATAGAACAAAATTATTTCTAATTTAAATCAATCACCAATCTATTTATTTAGATAACATGGCAAAGCAAAAAAAAAATATAATAAATAATAAATATTAAAATTGAAAGTGATTTCATCACTTTCTAAATGCATTTATTACTTATTTATACCTCTGTTCCTTCCTTTTCGTCCATAGAACTAGTTGTAGATATTATTTTTTGATTTGATTTTAACTCTTCGACTGCTACTTCTAATACATTTTTTAAATTTGATAGTGTAATTTTAATACCAGCTTTAATCATTTGACAAAACACCTGAAAGAAAATAAATAAATTAAGAAAAACACTACCGGAAAGTATAGTCTTACCTATAGTTAAAAATATTAGAGGTGGGTCGATCTAAAATGTAGGTATCGACCGAACTATGAATTTTAAGTGCAAACCAGAAGTTTTAGTTTGTCGAACTTCAACTAAACTTTTAGTTTTAATGTTTAATCCGAACCTGAACTAAATTTTGAAATTAATTAAATAAAAAAATGTCATCATCTTTTTTTGACGACCCTATATACTTTTATGACAAATGTCGTTAGATTAGTTTAGTGGCAAACCCAAACCCATTCCAAAAATCTTTGAGTTCGAACTCATTAATTAAGTTAGGTTTGGTTTGATTTTCTACTACTTAAGTTCAAACTTCAAACTGTTCAACCTACCTCTAAAAAATTTATAATTTATTCAAATGTGTATAAATAACATATTATTTTTATATTGATGAGTAATGATCATATTTACTTGTGTGAACCGTAGAAGATCCTTATAGATGCTAAATTTATTTTTCTGAGCTATTTTCATTGCATGACTCCAAAGTTTTAAACATGGTGTAAAATTTTGTGAATCTGCATAAACAGCACCACGGTATATTATTGATTGCAATAAATCTGGATTACTATCTCCTAAAATCCTTTCCCTAAAATATAAAAATGACAATTAATATTAAAAATAAGTAATCTTAATTGATAAAACAAAATAAATGTACTAATTTTTTTCCTACTAAATTATTAAAAAATGCTATTTTTATTAGAATTGTTTACTGAAAGATTTATATTAGATATTATTATTCTCATGACTATTAATTTAAGAGAGCTTGTAAATAATTATGAAATAATATTTATTACATAAAGTTTTTATGAAATTAAGACATTTTGTCTTTATTATTTATTACAGGTACAAATTTAAAATAAAATTATTATTTTGATATTACTGTTTCTTAAATGCACATTAAGTATATTTTATAAAGTTAATATTTTGTTAATAAATATTAGGTAACAATAACATATTTACATTTTTATTTATCCTCATTTATTCTAGAATATTTTAAAATTGGCTTAATTTTTTTCTTATAAACATTTTAATAATTTTATTGTATCATGTAGTTTAAAAAAAAAATATTATAATTTTATAAGGTAGCCAAATGTATAAATCAATGAAATATGTATCTGAGAAATTATAACAATGGTTTATTATTGTAGTCAATAAAATATACGCTGTCTAGAGACCCAGACGTTCGTGTATTTTTTGTGTACACGGACATCCATGTTATTAATGCATATCCAAACGTCCATGTTATCAATATAGATCCGGACGCCTATGTTATTACTTATCAATATTAGTATGTTACATAATATAGTATGTTACTAGTATACTGTAAAAAATATTTAGTATGGGTGCTCTCAAAATATTATAAAATAGTAAAGGATCCCTTGTGCACCCTTTCCTCTAATTCAAACACAGAATCAGCCATCTAAAACTTTTTTTACAGAAAATGTAATGCTAATTCCATTATCTTTATAAAACACGTATTCAGAGCTATTTCAAAGGGGGGGGGGGCAAAAGGTGCCTACGACCTGGGTGCAAGATTTAAAAGTGTGCATTTGATATACAATAATACATATAAATTTTGAGGCATCATGGTGAGGAGGAAAATGAAAAATTCGAGATTCTCAATTTTGTAAATAAAAATATTTTTAAAAAATTAGATCTATAGTAATAATTTAAATTGGATGATCAAATTAGATGTAAATTTTGACGTAAATGCGTTTAATACACCTACAGGTTTTAAAATTGTGTAAATTGTTTTAAAAAAAATGTTAATTGTAAAAACAAGTTGTTTTAAATTTTTCCAATAAAAGAATATTTTAAAAATGTTTTAAAAATATCCCAAATCAATGGCAATACATTAAAAATCAGTCGGACTATGGAAAATCCGCAAATTTTGGGTGGCGCCGTATTTCAAAATTTTGATGTAAAAACATTACAATGTTGTTTACAAACTTCAGATATTAAATTTAAAAACTAATCTAATATTTTAATGGTTAAATTATGGAGGATTATCGATGAGAAAATCTGAGTTTCTGAATTTTTCCTTCAATAAAATATTTGTAGAATATTATTAAAAAATATTTTATAAAATTTTGAAAGCACCCATCACACTAATTATTTTTACAGTATACAAGTTATATTATGTAACATACTAGTATTGATAACACTGGCGTATCATTTTATATGTTGGGGTATACAAAAATGTCTATGTATGCAAAAAAAAAAAAAAGACACAGACGTCTGGGTTTCTAGACACAGCATAAAATATAATTTAAGTAATAATAAATACTATATATGACAATAAGGGGAAATCGTATAGCAAGAAATGAGACCGATTCGCCTCCAAATTTAGTGCTGCTATTTTTAAATACAAAATTTTACCTACGAATTTTCCATATTATAAATATGAATATTAAAACAAATAATCATCGGTTAAATAATATGTATTTGATCGTCTTGTAACTAATTTAGTAACTAATTTATAATACTTACCTCAGTACTAAATAATTGTATTAATACCTACCGTCCTATGAATAAATCCATCAATTATAGTAAATACCCAGTAAATAGGTACTAAATTTTAAATGGTGAAATACTATATGCTATTCAGAATTCGGCATAATATTATGCTAATAATAATAAAAAATATTTTAAGTACCTATCCACCAGCAATGAAGGCTGTGATTATTATAAAATTATATTGTATACAGTTATACGTATATACGATATAATATGATTTTTATATCTGATCACACTGATTTTGGAGGAAATTCTGTCACAACATTTTAACATTGAGTTTCCGTATTGTCGACTATAGTATTTAGTAATAATCAATGTATTATATTAATAAAGATTAATGTTATCACCTAATAATCAACGATTCATAATGTAGTGCTTCAGGATTATCTTTTATACTCATTAAATCTTCTATAGATTGACATTCAGTTTGATTGTTGTAGGCATCAACTTTTTTATAAACCTTCTTAGGTATAACAGGATCATTGTCGTATCTAAAAAAAAAAATGTATTTAAGAAATATTTTTGTAGACAAATTATTTTAGTCATACAACTTGCAACTTTCTGAATATCTTTTATTATCTTATTTAATTTGATAAAAATTAAAAATTGATTTTAAAGATAAAGGAGAGAAGGTGAAGAAGAAGATTTAATTTGATGTTTCCGAGTTTACATCAACAGCCATAATTAAATACAACTCTCAGATTGAATATGGCAATTAGCAAATTCAGAATATTACAAATGGTTATTAAATTATAATTAATTGATTCAATTTCTAACCGCATTTCCATTGAGTGTAATAGAGTTGAAAATCCAAGATTGTTGTCATAAGTATCTTTATCATTTAAATAAGAAGCACCAAGTAATTCTTCAACTTCAATCCTTTCTTCACGAGTCAAATTTAAAACATCAAGAAGATAATATACAAGCTTAAAATGTGTTCTTTCGGCTGCGACCAAAATAGGAGTCAAAGCTTTTGTTTAAAAAATAAGAATGATTAAAGGTTAAATACATAGTTTAGTAATCAATATATAAGTAATAAAAAAAATATTAATATACATTGCTTATTTTTTAATTGTGAAGCATTAAATGACAAAAGTAATTTAACAATTTTCAAATTATCAGCTTGAGCAGCAAAATGCATGGCTGTAGCTCCACAATTAGTTTGTTTATCAACATCGGCTCCGTTTTTTAATAAATATTTTACAACATCTTCATGGCCTGGTATAAAAATAATATTAAGTAAATAAATATACTAAAACAGAAAACTTTGGTACATTAATTATATCAATAATCTTATAGGACATTACATAATTTAAATTACCTTGAGTTGGAATATCAATATTTAAATATAATAAATATATTATAATATTCATTGATGATTTATATACCTAATATTATTGAATTATTTAAAGATTCATATAGTATGGTTTACATGTTTAAAAAAAAACATCTTAAAATAATACTATTGTAGAAAATATTCATAAATGTATTTTGTAATAACTAATAATTGTTAAGATCACATACCTGATATTTAAGGGGTTCTGAATAGATAATTAACAAGAAAAAGAAAAATCTAATAATTTAAAAATATCCCTGTGTTAGTACCACTTTTTATTGTTAAAACAGATTCTTCAAGTAATTTTAGAGTTAAAATACGTATTATAAAAGTTATTGTAGTTTTAAAAAGTTAATTTCATTATTTTTTTTTTTTACTACAATATTTATTTTTTAATTAGTAAATTAAAAAACTGAAATTAATTTCAAAATTCTGTCTTCTATTAATTTGATAAGGTATAGATTTTAACTCTAAAAACACTTTCAAAAACTTGTTTTAAACATTTTTTTACCACTAAAAATCATTGGTGTGGTGTTTTCTCAACTATGATTTTTACTTTTACAAATATAAAATATAAGTTTTAATGTATTATTTTTTCAATATTTAGTACCTAATTCAATTTTCATTTATTGATGTAGGTATGTACATTTAAAAACAAGTTTGTTTGCATATTATAATAATCTTTTTTTTTAAATGATTAAATTTTCTAGGAACTTATATAAACATATGCATGATTACTTAACTCCATTGCAGTTTATTTGATATTAAACTCAGGTACATAACTTTAAATAGGTAGGTATATGAATTATGAATATTTGTCAATTTATTATTTGAACATTCAAATTAATAAATACCTAATCCTAGTAATAGTTAAAACTTAAAATATAATAGTTGGAATGCCTATGAATAATATAAATCTTAATTAATAATTATTGATATACATACCTTTATGAGCTGCGATCATAAGACATGTACTATTAAATATATTTGTTATATTAACATCAGCTCCATGTTCGATCAAATATTTAACAATACTTGCTCGTCCTAAATAACATGCTGCTCTCAACGGAGTTGACCTTGTTTTAGTACAATAGTCAACATTTGCACCTTTCTCAATAAGGATTTTGACTATTTCTAAATATCCAGATCCTAAAAATTAAAAATATATTCAAGTATAATAACAGTTATTAAAAATTAATGATACACCTACCTATCTATTAGGAATAAAATAAAAAAAAAAACTCAGTTTATAAATTACTTATTTATTTAGTAGATGGTAGAAATATGATATTTAATGTTAAAATATATTATAGAATGTCTGATAAAATGTAATAGATACCTATAAATAAATATATCTACTTATAACAATATATATTATAAATATATATTATTATTTAAGTAGGTACCTACTTATACTTACCTACATAAGTATTTCTAAAAATTTTATTATTTGTATAAAGCGGTTTAATTTTTTTATTAATATTCTTATATTTTTAATTAGTTGTAATTACAAAAAAAGTAAATTTTTGTTGTTGTAGAATTTAATTAGATTAACGGGTGAAGTCAATAATAGATAGTTAAAGAAAGTAAAAATATTATTTTAAGGTACCTAGGTACCTACATATTATTGTATGTATAAATTAAAATACCTAGCTAGTTTATTGTAATTATTTAGGTATATATCTGTTAATTAATAAGAAATATCTTCATGAGTACCTATTTAAATTATTTATATCGTTTTTTAAAATTGAATAGTCTGTATGACAATGTCAATGATTACAGGTTATAGATATACTAACCAGCTGCGCACCAAAGTGCTGTAGCTCCATCAACTATGGAACTAAAATGATTCACTTTTCCTGTGGCATCCACAATGACATTGAATTTTTCCAACAGGTGTTTGACAATTGTAAAATGTCCATTTAAACTGGCTTCTATGAGTAATGTTATTTCTTGATTGTCATCAACAATATATTTCTAAATAAATGTAATACAAATATTAGTATGTAATGAACAAAAATATTATTTAAAAATTACTTTTACAGTTTTACCTTATTAATGATTTCATCCAAACAATTAACACCTAATTTGCTGATTGATTTGAAGAAATGTACCTCCAAACCTTTTTTAACGGATAAACGTAATTCATCTTCGACAGTAAATTTGAACGGAGAGAGCGTTTTGAAGTGGTTTGGAAGCGTCATGATTGTGAAATATTATTCTTACATTTATACAATAGAAGTACAATCGGAACTTTGGAAAATTATGTTATACGTTGTAAACGTTTTAAAATATAAATAAAAAACAAAGAAATAGGGAATATTTTTATTGAACCGTTATCACTAGAAAGATAAAAACATATTATTAACAATACATTATTATTAGTAAAACAATGGACAAATACATACTATTATAGAAAAATAAATGTATATAAATAAATCATAACATGCATAGAAAAATTAGCACATAATTGTAAATTAATGACTGAATGACGCACAGGTCGCTGGTCGGATATAATGTAGTGATATCTCTTATCATATCAAGTGTCCAAGGGTTTATATTGTTCATCAGTGACTGACCATAGATAATAAAGATATTTAAGATCATATATAAGATCTTTATTATCTATGTGACTGACTAGTGAGTAGCGACTATTGAGCGTTGCCAGTTAATCAGTTTAATATACTATTGTAACTACCTTACACAGAAAGCTGTAGTTGTTACTTGTTGATAAATTATACTCGAAGTTTTGAAGGTCGGGGTAATGAGTTAAAATCAAAATATAATTTATTGTTATTTAATCGAATAAAATTAAATATAAAATGTGTATCAACATTTTTGTTATCGAACAAAATGTCCGTAATATACATTTTTATTAAGGTAGGTAGGTACTGTACCTATTTAAAAATTAAATTAATATGCTAAATAATAGACATTATTGAACTAGGTATTTGTTTTTTGTCCAGAATTTAGAATAAGTATGTATACAATAAGCCAGACAACCAAAATTTAAAGTAATTCCAAACACCAATGGTGGATTTATGGTGTGGGTGGGGAAAAAATGCATTTTCCTCCATAAATAAAATATAATTTTCTTCCATTGTCTATTTTCCTCAAAAAAATTTATTTTATATTAAAAATACACTTTACACTTACCCACCTATTAGTTTTAGATTTTGAGCGCAGTGGCGTAATTCAGAATGTCTTATGGGGAGGGGGGATATCAAATAATACTTCATAATTTATCTACCTTCGTAATCCCTACAAAACAATAAATAATATATTATGATTTAAAAAATCAATTATATTGATAACTTAATAATAAAGTTTTAAAATTGTTATCTTTTTATTTTTAGTTCGTAATAAAACAACAAAATATAAATATATAAATACAGCATATGGGGGGGATTTATCCCCCCCATAATTACGCCCCTGTTTGAGCGTAGCTTAATATTATTTCAGAAATGTAGTACCTACCTATATTTATTATTTATCAATATTGAATTTTTAAGTAAGTATATACTAGATTTATGACGAATTATTTAGAAAACATAAAAATAAAAATATACTTAACAATAATAAATAATAATTTATTGGTACCTATGTTTTTATTTATTTTTTGTCTTTTTTCTTTTTTTTTATTAGGTAGATTAATTATAATTATATAATATAATATAAATAACTCTACAAGTAACTCAACATTTAAGCACCAAATAAATAAATTGTAAAAATACTTATCAGTGTTTCCAAAAATTTTGAAGGAAAATGGACAATCGAGAAGCGTACCTACTTATATAATCAGTGGATGAGAATGGAATAGGCCATTTTTTGGAAGAAAATGGATATGGCTATAATTTAAACTCAGATTTTTTTAAATTTTTAACAGAAATGAACAAATAATATAAATTATAATAATTATTATAACTATAATATTTTTTTAGAAATTACCTATTTTAAATAGGTATATTCAGCATCCATGTAGATTATAGTATTCAATCTAATAGAGTATTTTAATTATTTATTAGGTACCACTATAACTAATATCCAAAATTGTACAGTAAAAAAAATATAAAAATCCAACCCTCTTTCTGGTAAAATCCTAATTCTGCCACTGTTAAATATCTCGAATATACATCCTGAATGAGACATGTATCTATTTCAAAGTTTCCAAAACGTACTATTTTCAGTATAGGTACATCGAAAAGTACTAATTCCATAATACAAAAAAGTTTCCCAAAGCGCACTATTTCCATTTTTTAATAATTTGTTCTTGCAAAATGATTATTATTATCAATGTGTTTGATGTCATAAAATATATTATTAATTGGTTTTCTTAATGTACAATTTGTTATTTATTTAAAAAAAAATGTTTTCATTCAGTTCTGACATATCAATGATTTAAATTTCAAACTAAATCTGTTGTACCTAGTGGTAAGTAATCAGATCCATAGCAAGCTTCAGTGGTGCTTTTGACAATGTAATAATTATGCGCCCCTTTTTTTTTCTATTTTGCTTAATTTCCGTTATTAATTGCGTATAAATTAATTGATTAGTGGTTTATTGGTTGTATAAAAATGAAGTTTGGAAGCTTGATTGTCAGGTGGATCTTTTCCAGGCGATTTTGTAGAAAGAAAGAAATGCGTGCTGTTATGGTGGCGACGAGTTGTATTTGTGTTTCTAGAAGCTAAGCTTGTTAGCAATCTGGAGAGTATCTGAATGATGAACTTCGTGTTTGATGGAACCTCTACTTTGGTTTTTACAACGCTTTTTTTTTTTGCAACGAAAATTTGTATCACAATGCTCTTGATTCTTAATTTCTTGGTGGTTGGTTTATGAAGGAAGTTAGTGGTTGACTGGGGGATCGTACTTTGAGCCGGTTTTGTTATTGAGTAGGCTGGTTGTCTTGCGGTTTTCGTTTTGTGGAATTCAGAGAATTTCTTCTAGTTTGCTGTGTAAATTCTCTGGTAGTGGAGTATTTCGGGTCCTCTTTCAAGGTTTGCACGCAGTATTTTGCTTTATATGGTCTCGCACATTTCATATAACGCGCAACGAATCCGTAATATTGGCTAGTGATCAAATTGTTGGCAGTTGTAGCATTTGTACGGTATGATTCTATTTGTACTAATATTCAAATTGGAGCGTGCTCGCTGAAGACTTCTTTGCAGTCAGGGCTGAATTGTAGGATAACTATATGGATGAAGAGATAATGGTTGAAGGGTTTTAGATTTGAGAATCGGTGTCTAATTCTTCGGAGCTTGAGAAAGAATTTTGAGATTTGCCCTTGGTATGGTTTGTTGATGGAGGTGTTATCTCTCTACTTTGCAACTTTTATTCCTACCAATAATAAAATATTTTTGTGTAAATGTGTAGTATATATCTATTGTATGTATTCAGATTTTTGGACTCCTTCTAAAAGAAGTTGAAATTACGCCACTTAATGTATCCAGTGGGGTAATTTCAAGATTAAAACATGCTTTTTCACAAGTAATTTGGGTTAAAACTTATATAGAATAAATATATGGCAATAAATTTGATTGAAAAGATAATAATTTTCATAAAATTAAAAACTTACGATTAATACATCTATTACAATGAACTGATCGGGTCCCACCATCAATTTGGTTTAAATATGAAAGGGAATTTTTTCCAATTTATGCGGTAGTTATTTTTTATTTTTTTGGAGGGGGGAAGTGAAGAAGTAATAGGTGAGTTCGAGATGGTTAATAGTATTGGGTTGTGATCTGAAGAAGGAGCGTTTAGATTTGAGATTTGGGTTGTTTGAAGTGGGATTTTGGTTATAGTTACATCAAGAACGTCCGGTCTGTTTCCGGGCGTTAGAGTGATAGGTAGGGATTTCTGGAGCCACTATATAGTAGTCTTGATTTTGTAAATGGTTGTAGAGAACGTTGCCAGCTGGATTTGTACTTGGCGTTCAGGTCGCCCGCAAGATTGATGATTTTTTATGTTGAGGACATATTGGTTTTTAGATCGATATAACTGTGGACAATACGTCGGTGGACTAGTACAGCTGTGCCCCCGTGGTAGCGGTTGCCCATGGGAGGGTTTGTGTCTGTTCTGATTTTGAGATTAGTTTTGGGATTGATTTTTGTTTCGCCGATTACAATTATGTCTAGGTTTAATTTATTTGCTGGGGTTTGTAGTTTTTCGGTTTTATTTTGGATGCCATTAGCTATCCAGAACAGTATTTTTAGTTGTGCTTGATTAGTCATTTGGAGTGAGGAGAGATATGAAGGAGTTCGTTATTGAAATTGTGGCGTCTTTAGAGTTTTCAACTGATGAAAGGGATTATAGAAGGTTTTTGAGTAGTTCTAGAACTTGAGTTAGACTGAATAATTTTTGGTTGGATGAAGTTTGTGTAGAAGGTGATTGGTGATTGTAGGATTTGAAACTGTAATGGCGTAGCTTTTTGATTGGAGAGATTTTGATTGTTGGGAGGATCTTATTGCTATGTTGATGGAAGGTGGGTTTGTTCATGTCTTTGGTAGTTTGATGGGATAGTTGTTTCAAGAACATACTTATAGTAGGGGCAGCCTATATGTAGCTATCTGTGTGGTCGCCACCGCAGTTATAGCAAGAGGGGGATTTAGTTGGGTCTTTGGTATATTTTTTAGCTGCGTGTTGACCACTGTATTTAATATAACTAAGGAGGTGGAAGCATGTATTATTATGGCCAAATCGTTGGCATAGGTAGCATTATGACAGGCCGGATTTGATATATGTTTTAACTTTAATTGAGATGTAGAACATACTGGTTACATTGTAGATTTCGGAGGATCCTGATGAAATAAAATGTTCCAAGTGTGCCTCATATAGTATATATATAATATATAATCTAAAATCACGCGAATATATTGAAATTAACAGTCTTAAAAATCTATGCAAAATATAGCTCGAACCTATCTTTTAGGGTGTTATAACTTTTCGATAAACATTTGTCATGTTTTCTTTTATTACGAGAAGTGCGGGACCTTGTGGTGTACCATGACAGATATTTGTTCTAATGCTGTCGAGTATTTGACTTATTATAAGTTATTATTAACATTTAGGTTTTATATTGAAAAGGGCCTCTTCAAGGTTTCCACAGATAACTACGAAAAAGCTTCAACGTACCTTGCACCATCAGAAAAGACAGAAGTCCCTTTAGTTGTATAGCTATTTAATGAGTAAACAAAAAAGAGGAGCCCCGGCCGACACTATTAGTATTCCATATTATAAAATATACATACATATAATTAATGATTATATTATATAATTAGGTAGGTCGTAGGTACATAATATATTCGCATTATGTACATTTATGAAAAAATATTATATTTGTATGCAACGAAGAGAATTTCGAAATTGATTTAAAACCATCTTTATTTACACGACTTCTATATTACATCGGTACCTATATATACCGTTTTCAATGGGATCGTACAGCGTGAGCGGCGCTTGTAATTTTCGACTTTTCTCACATTGCATGCCGCGCACATTTTCTGCATGTAAAAGCGTGTATGTGTGTGTGTGTATGTGGGGGGGGGGGCGATTTGACAAGCTGTGATTTATTGTGCAAACTCTCCGGAGATCTTTTTCTCGCTTTTTCCTCACCGTGGTCCTATAGTACTTACGTGTACGTATATCGACGCTACGGGTGTTTGAAAACCTTTGAAGCGACCCAAAGCATCAGAAAAATAAAAATACCGCTTTTATAATATTATGTTATTGGTAGGAATAATAATATATACGTGCTAATAATATGATATTCTAATATAAACGCATCCGACTGCATAATAAAAGCAAACATGATATTTTTCTAAAAATAAAACGTAGGTAGGTACCTATATATTATGTGTATTATGTATAATATTATATTATATAAGTATACTATCAAAGTACAATATCATATTCAAAACTAATTGGATCGTTATAGATACCTTAAAATATATTGCAAAACTATGTATCTAATATAGTTAAATAATAAATTATATATTATACATTGTATACAATATGAACAACTTTATTGATACCGGTAAAATGGTTCCTACCTAAAATAATTTAATAATTGTCAATATTGTGTCAGTGTTATTTATTTAGCTTATATTTATTTATATATTGTTATAAACAACAATATTAATGAGTAACAATGACACATATATTTGTTTATAATTTACATAATATTATGAACAGAGTGTTAATTGATATTGAGTACTTGATCTACTCTATTCTATTAAAATATAAAAATAATATATTATAGTGTATATTATGGGGTAATAAGATTTTAATGAAATAACGTTTAAAAAATACATATTTAAATATATTTATAAACTATTGTAAGTGGTTAAAAACGACCGGTGTTCTCATAAAACATAAAGATGTTTCAAAAATGTCATACCTACAAATATTTTAAAATTTCATTTATTTCAGGCAGCGGTGTACGCAGAGGGGGGGGCTAAGGGGCTGAAGCTCCCCCCATTGTCAGCATAATTCTATTTTTTTTTATGTTTTATATTATGTATATATATATACAGTGACGTATTTTCAACTTTTTTTTCTGGGGGAGGGGGTCTAAATATATTGAAAATCAATTATTAATATAATAATATTTACAAGAATAATTTATATATTTTCCTATCTTACACGTATATTTTTAGGGGTAAAATCGCTTAGTTTACAAAGGACTGTTATTAATGGTGATGGGGTGGGGGTTTTAGGGTCAGTGCACTATTTTGGTCAAAATAAATAAAACTTTGGTATTAAAAATATTTAATTTGAATTTTTAACTTTTCAAAAGGTTTAGCCTTAAATATACTTAATTTTGATATTTTTAGAATATTTTGCATCACATGGAAAACATTTTATCATTATGCATCGATAAAAACGCGAGTGACAAAATAATTTTATATTCGTACATTTTTCCTAATTTTGTAATCGTGATATAAAAAAAAACTGTACAGTAAAACGGTGGTTTTATTTTTGGGTTATTTTAAGATATTTATTTGAAAATTAAAAATATTTTAAGTTTAATATCATGAAGACTAGAGATAAGGAGATCAAACTCAGTATATGACAATGGCCCGACAAAAAGTGCACGGTTTTTCTGCCACCATTAGCAGGTTGTTCGTTAAGGGGGCTATTTAATACGTTTCTTATAACGTTTTTGAAATAAATAGGCAATATTTTTAATTGTGACCATGTGTAGTTAATATGTACACATGTTATGCGTTGTTAAAATCTTTCTAATATACCTATTAATTTATGAAAGTCATATTTAAAAACCTATTCAAAATAGTTTTAAAATAAGTTTTGATAACTTTAAACTTTCCATTTTTCGTTTTTTTTTTTTATTATTTTAAAACAAATTATTAATTTTAATAATTTTAAACTTTAATTTTTATAAAATTATGATAAAGAAGTATAAAATGATATTGGAATCAAGACACTATATAGTGACTATTCACATTAGTACACAAAGAAAAATGTAATTAAAGTAAGTTTAATTTGTTTAGTTTTAACACTGGCCATTGATTAATTAGGTAATTAATTAATCAATGCTTTGGCATATTATCGTATAATAAACTGCATTAATAATATATAAAAATATTATTAAAAACCACTATAGTCTATAGCTGAATGACAAAAAATTATTAGATATTAAAGTAATACACGGGTATCCAACAAATGAAACTATTTTTATCAAAATAGTATTTAATCATAAAAATACTATGTTGATGCAAAAGTAACCCACTTTTACAGTAGACACTTAAATTATATTATTATAACAAATAAAATATACAATTTAAAGGTTATAACTAGGTATTAGAAAAATTAAAACATTAAAAAATTCTGTAATAAGTGTAATAAGTCAAATATACATAAATAATGCATACATTGAAGTTTTGAGACTTTCCCATTGCATTTAGTTTTTTTTTCCATTAGTATAATATCAATATTTAACCTTTCAAAAGGAGGTTTCTCTTATGGTATGCTATGATAAATAAAATGGTAGATTAGGAAATATGGATGGAATTGCTCCTGCTTTTAATATGGGTTTATTCCTTTTAATTTTATTGACTGTTTCATCAAATAGAATAGTTTCATCAAAAAATAAAACATTAATCTCTTTGAAATGGAAATTACACACATGACAGCTTTCTGTGAGAATTTTATATTTTCCATTTTGCAAGAAGCTCTGTATTCTGCTTTACCTACTTTAGCTTTCACCTTTTACCTATTTTAGGTAAAAATGTTTAAATAAACTGATTTTCCATAAATAGTATGAATAATTTTTGTTTTCTCACTTTAGTGCTTTAAATACATTTTTCATTTTTAACTAACTTGTTTTATTTCCCTTAATGTTTTTAGTGTAACCAGTATAGTACACCCTGGTACAAAACAAAACTTAACCATTTTTTAATAAATTATAAGGAACTAGACAATTTGTATTATTTTATAAAGTGTTCAATAAGTACTCAAAAAAAAAAACATTATAAAAGTATATCACAGTAGTACAAGAAGTATAATACAATATCAAGTAGGTATTGAAGATTAAAAACAAACTTTTATTGTCATCAATCTATAACAATAGAGTATAGTGTCTATTTATAAATATAATATACACTATGATTTACATAATGTATATGAAATACATATTTGGGTAAATACTTATAAATAATATTTATATTTTTTATTCAATGGTATAACTTTATTTTTACAAGAGTTTAGGTGTACATAATATATATATATATATATATACAACACATAATATACATGAGAGGTCACAATTAAAAATATTGCCTATTTATTTCGAAAAAACATAAAAAGTATTTAATCCTTATATTATATGAAATAAAGTAACCTTCCTATCGATCGATGTGTTCTTGGTGACAGAACAACCGCGTGCTTTTTTTCGGACCACTTTTATCATGGGCAGCCATAAGAGTTTGGTCTCCTTATCTCCAGTTTTCATGTTTAATATTTAGACATACGTATACCTGACAAAAAGGTTAACAGTTTTGACAGAAATACTACATGAAAACAAAATACAGGATAGGACATGAGGTTGTAAAATATAATATTAATACATTGATTTGGTATATTTTTGAGTTTTAATTGATACATTTTCTTTAAATTTTAAAACTGATTATTCCTTGTTTGGCAATAAATAAGAAAAGTACCTAAGAATTATAGCCTAGTAATAATAATACAATTCATTTAATTTTGATTACCTACTATAAAACTCCAATCTCATTTATAAAATAATTTGAAATCGTAAATATATTAAGTGGAGGCTGAAATATAGGTACGTTTAAATTTTAAAACATTATTATGTTTCAAACTTTAAAACATAATAATGTTATAAATATATTAAAAAAAAAAAAAAAAAAACACTACTCTGTGATCATTTTAAAATGTTTAAAACCAACATTTTCGGATTTATGAGGAAATAACTATTATTTTAACCCATATTTTTTAATGATTTTTACTGATGCGTTTTTAAAAAATCAACAAATTACCTTTTCAAAGTACCATGGTTACAAAATTTTATACCAAAAAATGGGTGCGCATTAAAAAATTAGATCATGACGTCAAATCTTCTGGTCAATAAATTGCTCAAAGAAAAATATAAAACCAATTAATATCATAGTAAAACGAGAAAATATTTTGCACCGCTCAGAATCTAAAATTTATTGTTATTATATTCATTTTAGGGCATTATTATGTATACATTTTTCAAGTCATCAAACTCTATTTCCAATTATTATTGTTTTAAAATAAGTTCTATCTACAAAAATAAAGTTTTGGTATTTAAGTTTTCAAAATTAATATTTGTTGGTTCTATTTCAGTACCCCTGAATCCTCTCCGTAAATACGCTACTATACATTATAATATATATTTTTAACAATATTTTATTAAAACACTGAAAAGCACCTTTTTTATTCTTTTATGCCTAATTTAGTGTCTACTCTTACTTATTTATTTTTAAGCCCCCCTCCCCAATAGAAAAATCCTGTGTACACCACTGATTTTAGGTATTAAATTAAAGTATATTCTGTACCTGCAAACTGTGGTGTTATTTTTATTGTCTTGTCCCTATCAAGGTGATGATTAGGCCGGAGGAACATTTAGACTGGAGATGATAACAAGATCGGTAAGGTAACAATTATTAGACTGGTGTATAAATTTAAGACTTCAATTTTAATTTTTAAAGTTGAATTATTAAAATATAAAAAAATGTGATTCAAAACTTTTAAAAATCAATATCAATACAATGCTTTTTAAATTCGTATAATCGTGACAAAGTTTGTTTAGAACCATTTCCTTATGTGATGTCTCTATTAGAACAGTATATTGTAATAATACAATTAAAATCCTTTTTTACATTAAAAAAACTTTCTAGACTAAATATTGTTTTAGACGTACAAAGTTAAATATTTCTTAATTGAGTACTGACATCAGGGCATTGAAACGAAATTAAAAATACTGGTAGTAGAAACGGAATCTTACCGAAACCCAAAACTCAAAACTCGAAAAAAAATCGAAACTGGTTTTGAACCTAATCCACGAAAACCAAAAAGTACCTAATACATTTATGTATATGTATATTGTATACTTATTATAATCATAATTGGTGAAATTTGTTTCAAATTTAATTCAGAATTCTACATCTTTTTTCTAAAATTTTAAAATTCTCCCCCCCCTTATTTGCTAAGAGCTATATGAACGATTTTCAAATTTAAATTATAAATTATTTAAGAAAATATTTTTATAAGAATTAAACGTTTTGATTTTTTAAAGCGGATCCACCTACACGGCTAATTATCGAATGACATCCAACGAGATATCCGTCCTCATCATAGATCAGTTAAGACATCATAAACAGTTTAGAATAGAAAATAATATTTTATTCGTGCACCTTCTATTTTAATATATATATGAGCACTTGTGACTATTTATAATTATTATATTATATACCCAAAGTCACAATATTATACACTTTTATTTTGCGTATATGTATTTCAACAACTAAGTTGTCATTTTCAACACGTACCAACAACGAACCCTTTTGTATCATCGAATCATATATTATACATAGGTATTAGTATAATATTACATTTTATTTAAGCTTGATTTTTCATAAAATTATACATTTTAAATTAATAATACAATTGATTAAATAATAAAAACAATCATAATACAATGGTTAAAAGAATCATAATGAACAAATCTATGTAAAATGTAATATTTAAAAAAACAATTATATAACCCATGAAATCATATAGGTACACAATTAAAAATTGAATTTATAAATAAATTAAAATATCTCCTTATGTTATTAATTTATTGGGCGTGGACATATTTATTAACAGTAAAAGCTATAGGTACCTACACTATATTACATTATATTTTTTTGTAATAGTTTAAATATTTTACTACACTACTAGTTTTTACTACAATTATACATAGATAACCTATTAGTCAACCATAGTCAATCATAATCAACCTATTTTAAATAAAATTGTATAAGTATACCTACTATTTATTTTCAATGAACAAAATTATGAAAAATTCTAGAATAATAATTGTTATCTAACTATTAAATGATGTACCTATACATAATGATTAAGCATTTTGAAACAGAATTATTTTGGATCATTTAATGTAGGTACATAGGTACTTTTTAAAACTTATTTTTTTTTAGGTATTTCTTTTTTCTTTTTTTCAATGTAATAGTTTTCAACACTATATTTTAAATAAGTACTTAATTATAATATTGATCAATTATTAATCATTAATTATAGAAGGAATCATATTTCTAAAACTTTATAAAGAATTTATTATTTTATGACATAACAAAAATTTAAATTGGGTAAATACCTATTATTTTGGTCTGTTAGGTACTCACTTAGATGTTATAGTTATGTATAGGTACAGTATTAGATAATAATAAATAGGAAGGTACATAGTTAAAAATTGAATAATTAAAGAAATGCAAATAATTTTCAAACGTTATTGATTAATAGGAACATTCATAGTAACAAATTAAGCTTTAAATTTTAACAAATGCTTGTAAACATTAACAAATTTTAATAATTTTTTTTTATTTTCAAATTGTTTTGGTATAATGAATTTATATTTGATAAGTTTATTGTAGGTAATATAATTTTAATGATCTATATTAATTTTGTAATATAAGTACAATAGGCTTATAGGCTATAGCCTACATATTATTATTACATTACATAGGTACCTAACACTGCAATATGAGAAAAACTATTTAAATTAAAATATCCACGCTTAATTTACAATCTTAGCTAAAAATGTGTAATGAATTCAAACGCTTTGTTAAATAATTTCAGTAAATGAAAGATCATACGTTGACTACCTATGTATTAAATGTAAATCACACTAGAACTACATAACTAATTATTCAAATATTAACACTATACCTGTCAATTATTCTGTTACAATACCATATGTAAAAAATAAATATATTAGGTATTATAAATCACAATTTATTGTTAACTGTTAAACCGCAGAATAAAATATGTATTATTTTACTATTTTCTTTACATTTTCTTACCAACGGTTTGGATTTTCGTGATAATGTAGTAAAATAATAATTGATAATAACTGATAACAATAACAGCTGATTGGCTTCTGCCAAGAACTAAGATTAGAACCAAATTAATGTTACCACATGTTAGAATCTAAAAGTCTTTTTTTCGAATGATTTAAATCTTAATATTATTAAATAATTAAAAAAATTTCATTATCATTAATGGACAGTAAATAATACAGATATGTATAATAAACTAGATTGCTAACTGCTATATGTTTCCACTTTCCAGTGTAAATGATTGAAGTCACCATTGGTCCGCCATATTTGTGGGAATTTGAATCTTATCACATTTATATTATCAATATGTGAGTACAATACATAGATATCAAATGATTTGTTTAATAAACTGTGGTAGGTACAATATATAAAGTACCTAGCTACTTACTTAGATATTTTAACTTTGAATAATAGACAAAATAAAATTATGCAAATACGTGTTATTATTACGTCCCCTTGAAAGTCGAAAATCGTTAAATGCCGAAAGTTCAAATTTTGGAAATCAATCTGGTTCTCAAAAGATCGAATATCGTCTATCTAATAGTCCAGTATCCTTTAATATTTGAAATAATTCCTTCTCTAATAATTTTAAAACTATATATGTATATATAATATATATATATTTATATATATGTATATATATTTATATTTTATTGAAGTATTTACAAATTAGTAATGAACTTTATTAATTATTAATGTAATAAAATAATAATATTACCTTATTTTGTAAATCTTATGAATCAAGATTTATAGATTAAATCGGTCAGTGTAGCAAATATATTGTAAATGAAGCGTACAATAAATTTAATTATTGTAACTGGATACGCCACTTAGCATACACCCAATCACAGCATCTTATTCACGATTGTAGTATTCTGAGCCCAAGTGCACAATCTGGTTTGATATATTCTGTGATAGTACCTTAGTATAGTATACTAGTATTAGTAGTAGTAGTAGTACTTGACGGTTACCTATCATTATTTATTACCGTGTTAATAACTATTAGTAACAGGTGTAAACCATTGATATAAGTATCATAAATTTGATATTATAATTACATTGATATTTGATAGCGTCTCCATTGAGTGACTACAAAATGCCAAAAACCAATGCATATTTAAAAAAATTTATATTGGGACATTATTCATTTATTTTATTATTTTATTTTTAGAAAATAAAAATCAAGGTACATATTGATGTAGGTCAATTATTAATTAAGTTTAAAATATTTAATTACAGCTTCAATTTCTAATTTGTATTCAATTTTTTTTACTCATAAAATAATGTTATTTTGAAAAGTATTTGGTATACATTGAAAATTCAAACTTTATTATTATTATTTTTTATTTATTTACAATAATGTATAAAAATAATAAGGGTTACCATTTAAAAATCAAAAGTTAGTACCCATATCTCATAAAATAAGATAATAAAATATTTTATCAAAAATGAATTTTGAAAAGCATATAGAAATATGCGTATTAAAACCTCTAACATTATGCAAAAATCAGAATTCAAAAATATTAATAGGAGCTGAAAAAAAAGTACTTATCCAAACTTTTTGAACACTCTGTATTTATATTTAACAAATTATATATAAATTTTATATATATATAATTTTATATTAACAAATTGGTAAAATAAATTATATTTCAATAATAACAATATAAATAAATTAATATTTAACAATAATATAAATAACGGAATACCAAAGTACTTAATATGAACTGATATTTGGGATATATAATATAAAAAAAAAAAAATTCTTATTAGAATTAATTATTATACCTAATGACTATTAATAATTATGCTTTGGATAATACTTTTTTTTAATGATGACAATAGATGGTAAAATTATATCCAGTGCTCCCTACGTAATGTTTTTACAATATACTAATTTTTTTAAGATTTATAGTTATTCAAAAAAAATCAAAAAAATACATTTTTTAACAACTCATAAAACGTGTAAAAATGCTCATATTCGATCAAAAATCGGATACGTATTAGATAATTTTTGTTCTTTATCATTTATTTTTTATTTCATTTTTCTATGATATTATTTTTATAGTTGATGAAAATGAAAAAATCGTGACCATGTTTTTTTAAAATAAATATCGTGATTATACGTTAATAAAAATGGTATATAAAATTATATTTTAAAATTTTATTTTTTCTAAAAAATCTTTAAAATTTGTCTAAACAGAACTCCACATAGAGGACGCCATACATCGTCAGTCTAATTCGTATTAATCTTAACTCCAAAATCCTATGTTTTCAAGAGATGAAAAAACGTTTTATTACATTTTTTGAACATAAAGCTTTCTGTGAAGATAGTGGCGATGCCAGGATTTTTTTCTTGGTAGAGCTAATGGAAGGCCAACAATTATAAGGTCGGGCCATGACCGAAAATGGTAAAAAATTACCTTTTTTCTTTGCACATTACTTGAAATTTAGACCCAAAAATTTTTTCCCACTACAAATATAAATATATTATAAGTAATTTTAAATTATATTTATTACAAAAATAGTAAATATAGTCTTAACCTAGTACTTAAATATAGTCAATATTGATATAAATAAATATTTGTAACCGGTCAGAGAATTCGTTTATATAAAGATATCCTTGATGATGTGATCAATATCATTTTTTTTTTTTTTTTGTAACATAAATATGTTTTTCATATTTATTCATTTTTTATACTTACGAACGGGGATTGATAACGTTATAGGAATAACGTTTCAAAACGTTATTTAGTGTTACGTTCCAGCCATAGAAATAACGTAACAAAATAAAATATTGTTACGTTCCAATATAAAGTTATTTTTTGTAACGTTATAATTCGTAACGTTCCTAAACGTAATAAATAATGAAACGATACATGTAACGTTATCAATTCCTGCATAAAATCATTATTTATAGAATTTCTCAAATAGCTTTCAACTATCTTCATACACGAGATTGTATAAATTGACACTGGAATAGTATTTACTATACTACACAATTTTTACATTTCTGAAAACGCTACTTCATACGTTTTCAAAAAAACTATTTTTTAAATACATCAATCCGTTATATAATTGATGTTATTCTATTTAATACACAATAATATTGTTTATTGTATTTTTGATAATTGAATTTCGTGATATTAAAATAAAATATTATAGAAATTTTCAGGGTGGGCCAGTGTACGGGCGAGAGTGTTTTCAGGGTGGGCAATGGTCCACCCTGGCGCTGCCACTGAAGATAGGACCTTTTCTTAAATAATATTTCAGGTAAGGAGTTAGAACAATTTCGTTATACTTTTATTGGTGATTTCATAGAAGAATAAATTGTTGTATTTGAGCCAGTATAATATTTTTAAACGATGCATTATTTTTATTATAATTTAAAAAAATCATAATCACAAAATCGCATTGACTTGACTTGACTTGCTTTGTGGGGGGGGGGGGTACTCTGTCTCAAGCTTATGCTTCTACCAGAGGGTCGGATGTATCAGGAGTTGTGAGGTGGTGAGGGGGTGAATTTTATGGTTTTAGAATTTTAGAAGTTGAGAGGACGGTTTCTTATGTGACCGTTGAGTAGGCCGGGGCGGGTTGACATAGACGCGATGTGTGGAAAGGGGGACGAAGTAATCGACTGTTTGAGTTTGGTGGCGGTGGCATTGGTGTATTCGAGAATGGACGGGATGTTGGTGGATTTTCTGATGGTGTGGTTGCTAACGTAGAATGGAAGGTCGGTGATTTGGCGGAGATTATTATTTTGGACGGCTTCTATGCGGGACCAGTTGGTGTTTGAAATATTGGAAGCCCATGCGGGGAAGGCGTATGTAAGAATGGGGCGCATGTAGGCTTTGAAAATGTAAAGTTTGGTTTTGATGGAAAGTGGGCTTTTTCTGTTTAACGTGGGAAAGAGGAGGTGGCCTGCTGCTTTAGTTTTATTTACGACGGACTTGGTGTGGGCTAAAAAATTTAGATTCCTGTTGATGATAACTCCCAGGTATCTAATCGAGTAGGACCAGCTAACCAGGGTGTTAAGGATTTTGGGTTTAGTAGTGTTAAGGATGCTTTTGTTAGAAAAGAAGATGGCTGATGTTTTAGAGGGATTAATTGAGATTCTCCACTGTTTAAACCCGGGTTGGATGAGATTAATTTGTTTTTGGAGGTGTGAAGCTGCCGCGGAGTGATCTTTGCTGGTGGCGTAGAGAAGGGTGTCGTCGGCGAAGAGTGCGACTTTAGCTTTGAAGTGGACAGGGAGGTCGTTTACGTACAGTGAGAACAAATGGGGGGAGAAGCAGGAGCCGTGGGGGACTTCCGCGAAGATGTGATTTTGGCCGAAATTATTTCGTCTAGGACGTTTACTAGTTGAAGGGTGGTGCTGTGGTGGTGCCTGAAGCCGAACTGTTCGGGGCGGATGAGGGGGTGGAATATGTTTGAAGTCTGGTGAGGAGTAGGCGTTCGAAGACCTTGCTGAGAGTCTTGAGGAGTGAGATCGGACGGTGGTTTGAAGGAGATTTGGGGTCTTTGCCCGGTTTGGGAATCATGACGACGGTGGCGAGTTTCCAGACAACCGGGAAGTATTCGAGCCGGGCGCAACCGTTGAGGATGCGATAGATATGTAAGATGAAGGGTTTGTTGAGATGCTTAAGTCGTATTTTTGGACTTTTACGAATTTGACTGACGACATGCGATTTATAATGGGTTCTGTATAGGCAAATTTTATGCAATTTTAAGAAAAATAAAAATCATAAAACTTAAAAATATATTTTTTTTATATATTAATTTTAATTATATATTTTATATATTAATAATTAATTATATAATAATTATTTTATTGTTGTGTAATTACAATACTTGTTAACAAAACTGTTTTACGAGATAAAATTGTTCTCGGGTTGTAGTTGTAATTAAAAAACAAAGTTTTACACAATTTTGTGTCCTACTGTCGTCTTTTTTTCGATATCACAAGTATAAGTGTTGTTATATTTGTATATTGAAGTAGACCGGCCCTTTGTCTACTTGTCCTTACCAGTCTTATTGTCCACTTTTGCGGTCTAAATGTCATTTAAATTTTTTCACCTGGTTTAATTGTCACCTTGATAGGGACAACAAGAACTTCTTTGAGACAATTAGATCAAGCGAAAACAAATAGAGGGCAATTAGACCTGCTGGTCTACTTGTCCCCCCGGTTTATTGTCCATTTCCCGGTCACTATGCACTATATAGCAGTATAGGCCAGGTTGTGTGGTAAACGGTTAAAATTCGGTTATTTTGAACTTTTAAAAAAATTGTAACTTAATTGTTAATTTAATGAGTTTCAATTAATAATTAACGAATTATTTTGAATTTTTATCAATTACCTAATTTAAATTTTAAATTAACTAGAAACGCCAGTAAATAATAAATTCGTCAATTTGTGGTTAATATTAAATACATTGGAGACTAAATTATTTTATACCTTAGTCCCCTACTTCTTTCTTTGAAGCAATGTGTTATAACATTTTTTTTGCTAATTAATTTAAATTCAGTTTAAAAGTTAGTTTCAAATTTGAAGTAAACTTTTAACTTAATTTAGCTAATAGTAGATTCAGATTAACTTTTAACTATTCTTATATAACTTTTATTAACAACTTAACTGAACTTAACTTGACTGAGTTAAAAATAATCGTCAACTTTTCCGGCTATATTGTGTACCTATAGTACAATACTTTAATCTATATATGCTTTATCTATTATATTTATGTTGAATTTATATTGATAACAATATTGTAAATTAGTGATGAAAAAATTGGAATAAACTTAAAGATTTTAACTAAAAATAAGATATTGGGACGAAACTTTCAACCAGCCCTTGTTTGTTTAATTCGAATAACTTTTTCTTTGGTACATTAGTCCATTATCTTTGACATATTTCTTAACTTTCTGATAAAAAGTATTGACAAAAATGTACCCCAAATTTATTGGTGCAAAAATACATTTAATGTGACTCGTCCTGTAGCTAAAACACAATTCTTTACTATTTTTACTTAATTTTTAACTTAAAAAATAAATAACAATCATTGCAAAAGTATTCATTAAATATTATTGTATACTTATAGTTTAGTAATAAGCACGTTATTTAAAAGTGATTGTTATAATGACTATATTATAATAGAATTGTATCAATGAACTAATTTTACTTTAAAGTCATCTTGAAATTCGGTTATTCCAAGAACTTTCAATAAAAAAAAAGTATATTAGTTTGCTTGCGCAGAGAGGGGAAGATTTGTGTTTTTGACCCCTCACAAAAAATCCCACTGGAACTTCATGGCCCTCAAATGAGTCCTCAGGCCTATGATATATAACTACTTTTATAGTTGTTATACTATTATTTTTATGACTATTCGTAATTTGACGAAAAAACGATAAAACTTTAAATAGATACAGTATTCTTTCATTTATTTAATATTTGTTTAGTGTTTACATTTTAAAGTTTAAAATAATTAAATTAAATTTTAAAACTGTGAATAATTTACTTCATATTATTGTTAGGGATCAACGAGAAATTATTATTAATTTATATTGTTTTTTAGAGATCATATTTTAAGTAGGTACTAGGTATAATAGTTTTATATAAAGCTAACGATGTAGGCGTTATCTATCCGATGGCTAGTGCATATATTAATATTCATCGTTATACTTATTACTCGTGTACACTAGATAGCGCCTCGTATACTTAAAAAACATAATATAATATGTAATAACCACGGTACAATATACCTACCGTGGTAATAACTAATATTTATACGCAAGGGTGATTCGTATAGCATATAATAATATGCTAAACGATCGCTATTTAAATATAAAATATAAATATAATTCATAATATTTAACATTTATCTATATAGGTATTTATTTATTTTGTGGTGAAGTCAAACGTGAAATCAAACAATACGATTTGTGCTCGAAAATGATAATAAATAAAAATAAATAATGATATTACGTTGTATTATACTTATTAGTTAGGTATTCTTCAACATTAACTATAACAAACAATTATTTTTAAATTCATATTAAGTTATATTCGTTCGGAAACATTTATTTGTCTGATTAATTTATAATTATAATTCACTGCGAATTATTATTTTAATATTTTAATATTACAATAGACTCTTGTATAGATGAATTTTCGATCAAAATATACACATTTTAACGATGAAAATAATATGAGTTTCTACCTAAATATTTGAATAAAATTTCAATATTATTAGTACATGCAAATCATATATATTATAATATTATATACAGGTATTCAATAATAATAATAATAATGATAATAATTGTATTCCAAATCGTGTAAGAGTGTATTTAGAACAATTTAATGGTAACGGCACGAACAGTATATAAATACCTACGTATCTATATAATCTCTTGTTGTATACGAATTTCAGGGTCTCATGCATAAAAATTAACTTCAAATATTAATTAACCTCAATTTTTAAAAGGTTAGTTTTAGAGGGAAATGTAGGGTATATAAATGGAAAATATCCCAGGTTTTGTAAATTTGACTGAATAATAGATTTATCAAGTCGGTTTGAGTAGATATATTAAAGTGTATTTAGGATGGTATTACGTCGTTTTTGACCGAGTTTAAAAAAATTTAAATATGCCTATATACTGCGGGCTATAATATAATATATAAACGGTTGTTTAGATTATTTTGACAGTGGTTGACGATGAACGGTATTTTCAGTGTTCTGAGGGAATCTAGAAATTTCATTATATAATAATATATATATTTTTATTATTTTGAACAAGTGAAATAAAAATATGGAATAGACGAATTTCCAATTAAATTAAATATTATTATTATTTTCAAGTTTTAATATAATACATTGGACACGGGCCTCTTTGCTTCCCATAAATACGCTCTTTTTACTCGTCTTTCATGGTAGGTATACATTTTTGTTTTAAAACGTTATGGCACATAATGTAACAATTTTAGGTCGAATTCGACTCTCATAAGTCATAATATTCATAAAAATAATGTGAACGTGGAATATACGATTTTGGTATTTTAAATAATTCTGTTCGTCGTTATTATGTTTGGAACATTGTAATAAAACGGCAGTGACAGCGTATTGTGTAACTACCGGACACGTTTTGAATAAACTTCGCATAAGGGTGTTGGGAAGTTGCCAATGTCATAAGGGATGATGTCGCGGTAGCGGAAACGGTGCACGCAGGCCCGATCGAACGCGTATAGTGTAAACCGGAATGATTTTTGCAATAAATAAGGGAGACAGTCGTGCACAATCATTCCATTTTATTCCAAGATTGCGACAATATACAATATACCATATACGAACATCGAACATTAATAAAAGGGATTTTTTGTTCAAAAGGGACTCTCGTGTTAATCTATATACTCTACGGATCCCACACACATTATCATTTATATCCGACACGACAACTTAAAACATGACAATACTTTTTACACTGCAGTACTTAATTTGCTTCGATGAAGTTACAAGCTTAAGTAGGCTCTACAACCTGCACAGTGACACCTGTTGGTTATATATTTATTTTGAATACAAAATTTAAATGCCGCATAATTATTAAAAGTGACGATTTAGTGTTTATAGATATACAGAAAATAATATATAAGAAATCGTATTAGCAGCTATAGTTAATTAAAAAAAAAAACTATTAAAAATTATTAACTGTATGTTTTTATATTATTAACAAAAAATATAAATCTCATTTAATACCTATATTATATATGTTATATATATATATAGTTATTGACTATTAATCACTTTTTAAATGGTATATATATATATATATGTACATCTACAGTTAACAAGTGCTTTATAATAATATTCAAGCCGAACAAATAGTATCTGGCTCGTTCTGCAGGCTTAGAAATTATTTATAAATTATTATAGCTAATCATATATACTATGTATATAAGTACACAAATAAGTTAAGCTCAATTTTTTAAAGTTAATTTAGGTTTGTTCTCATTTTTTTTTTTTTTTTTTTTTTAATATCTTTATATAATCTATATCGTTTTGTTTTTTATTTCATTTTTATACTATTTTTCTGTTATTATTTTTCGATTTGACACGAAACCTATATTTTTATGTTTAATAACGTTTATCAAAAAAAAAAAAAAAAACCACAATTTCCCCTTATTATTTCCACGTAAAAAACAATATGAAAAATAAAAGTGCAGTGACGATTGAAATTATTCGGAGAAGATTTCCCCCGTCGATTCAGGTCAATTAATATTACATTATTATTATACATATATTGTCGTTGACGGTCGTTGCAGTAGGTGTCAAACACTTTAAAAAGCACGATCACAATCTGACTCTACCCTCCCTCTTTCGGCCGTAGCCTTTGTTACGACCAAAACCGGCAAATAGAAAAATCCATTTATTCTCTCACTCTCTTTCTCCGTGCCCGTCACCGCCGCACCTATACACACACACACACACACATACATATATATATATACACCAGAGAATTATCAAACTTTCCACTTATCTCCACCCCCCCGCCCAAAGGTTCGACAACAATCGATATCCATTCAACCCGCCAGTTGTGCCACTCGCCACCCCGGTTAGTCTTCCGCCACCACACCGGAAACATAATCCACGTGCTTCATTGCTCCTTTGATGGGGCCACCCTCCCGTCCATCCATCCACCCGCAGGACGACTGTACAACCCCCTCCGCAGAGCCGCAGTAACACTAGACTCCACTGCTCTGCAGTCCTGCTGCACGGCGACGGGCCACAGTAATAATAATAATAATAATAATAATAATTATAATAATTATAATAATAATTTATATCACTATATATCGTCCTGCACGGTGCACCCTCCTCCCCCAACCCTTGTTCGCGGCGACCTGCTCCTCGGTATAATGTCACGTACGAGTCGTCGGAAATAAATAAGGATGAAAACATTGTATAATATTATATTATTGTATTATAATAATACGTTATTATTTTCGCGTTTCTCGGTTCGCGCCGTATTATTTATACTAAATACATCTTCTTCTTCTCCTTCGCCTTCTCTCCCAACTATTTATACTAAATACATACTGAACCAAATATCACTGATAGAATTAACAATATGCAATAATCAAATTTTAACAAACGAATATTTGTTGAAATAATACAATTTTTATTATTTTTTGATGTATACATTGTTAAATTAATAAAAAACGTGTTTACAATAACAAATTCATTTTGTAAATTTCACAAAACATATAAGTTATAATTTAATAAAAATAATTTATAAAATTAATACAGATTTTATTATTATATTATATTATTTAAAAAAATATTCTGTTTAAATTGACTATTTTGATTAACAAATAGGCGTTTGTTCTACGAAGAAGAAAGAAAGAAATTAACATAAAATATTTATAATTGAATTAACAAAATATTTGTTAATTCAAATAAATCTGTATTCAATTGGACAATTTTATCCAAGACATTGATAAAATATATTGTTAAATCAATAATACGTTTTGTTATTTTACTGTTAAATTAATAAATATTTCATTTCTAAATCAACAAACATTTTATTGGACGTATATTAACAACCATATTATTAAATCAATCTATATTATTATTGAAATTGCAGATATATTTGTTTCAGTGTAGACAAATAAATAAAGCTGGGTTAATTTGGTATATTATATTTATATATAATATATATAGTGTGTATATGGTACTGTGTGCACTCCACCTTGCTCACGACAAGGACGTTTTGAAAAATGCAATTCAACGGTAAATACTAAACAATCGAACTTTCTAAAACAATATATTATTTTGTATAGTACAGTGTTTATTCAATTTTATTGGTTTTATCCATTATGCACTTCGGCCCAATATTAATTAGTATGAGATATAATATATCGAGTTGAAAAACATATATTTTTTTTTTTACACTCTTTTACATAATATAGTATTGAGGAAAAGTATTAACATTTATTTAAAATTATAGTTTGGAAGAACATTGATTGCTTGAAAAACATTTTTGAAGCTATTATATATTATAATAGTGATAAAATGATATAAATGTTGATAAAATGGTAGAAATGTGATTTATAAAAGGTTTATTTGATCCTTGAGTACGAAATACGTTTAGTTTTAACCTTATAGAAAACATTATATGACCTTAATAAAATATACATTTGCATTTCCGCTCACTATAATAATATTATTTATATAGTTACTGCAACGTAACAAACGATGATTATAAATTGTCAGACACGTAAGTACCTACTATTTATTAAGATTTAAGTCCACGGTTTATCAATTTAAATACATTTCGATTTCATACTACACACCTCGTGTATGATACCAATTTCTGAATTTTTGATAACCGTATGCCTAACTAATATATTACTTATAGATACTAACATAAAACGATAAAATACGTAATGATAATAAATATATTAATTGACAGTATTATAAAACCAGTTTTATAATTTTATTTTATTTTTATATTGTTTACAAAATTTTTATTTTATATTTTTGATTATTTAAAATAATTCCAAGATTAACTTAATAAAAGTATACATTTACATACCTTGTGATAAGCTATACATACACAATGTCAGCAATTGTCATTTATTTTCGGTTTTATATGACTGGTAGACAACTACAACCTTCGAAGCTAATACGTTGCACATGAGTAGATGGATCAATTTCAAACTCGGAGAGCATAAAAATTGGCTTTAAAGCTTGGCAAGAGAAATAAATAAATAAAAAAAAGACATGTTTATGGTCGCACTACCAATGTAGGTCAAAATTAACATGGCATGCCAATGTATATAGATATAACATACTTTTATGTTTCTATAAAATACTGGAACAATTAGGTTTATTTGTACTGGCATTAAAATATACTATTTACAATGTAATTGAATGTGTTTAAAATAGTGATGAAATATTGTTTTAATACTACATTAATTTAATATATTCATATCCGACATCCGTTATAAACGTCTAAAAAATTAATCATCGACGAATATTTAATATATTAAAATTATATTATAATTATAATTATATTTATTTATAGTAATTTTTTAAATAATTTACGTAGTTATAACACTTATAACCATAATTAATGAATAGTAAATAGCTGTTGAAATATTGCATGTTATAATATACCTATAAATCAATGTGGGCCAAAAAGGATCGATGTTTTAATTGTTTATACAAAGATAAATTCACTATCTTACGTATTTCTATACAATTTTATGTTACATACATATACCGTTTAAAATTAAAAAATCTAATCGTTAAAACATAATCTATTTAAAATGTAGGTATACCTCAATCAAAAACGGATTGCTTGTTTTTACAAACCTGTGTATCTACGTTCGACATATTCATAATGTATTTAATTTATTATATTTAAACATTAAAATCGATCTCTAAAATATAATTAAAATTTTAATGAAATATAATACTCCGTTAAATTGTTTAATTATTTTATTAAAATATCGTAATAGTAATAATTAGGAACATAATATTGCTGACTGCTGAGATCTGTGTCAAATCATGTACCTACCGTATTTCCGGTCAAGTAAAACGTCCTGAAAAAATTCCTTAAAAAGCACTACAAATCATAATATTAAATATAATAAGAAAAAAACTCTTTAACATCATTCTCACCCTTATATTCATATACATCACTCTTAATAATTGGATTTTTTTTTTGTATAATATGTTATAGGTACGGGTAAATCACCGTATTTTACTTAGTGTACTTGCTCTATCAGATCTAGATGAACCCCTTTTGTCCTGGCTTGCTTTGTTTATTAAAAATAGAAAGCAATGTGTAAAAATACACGGTGTGGTTTCTCCTTCTATTTACGTGTCTTCTGGTGTATCACAATGTGACTATTTATCCCCTCTGCTTTTCACTTTATTTATTAACAGTGCTAACCGGGTTTTACGTGATTCACAACTTTTGGCATTTGCTGATGGTATGAAATTATTTCTTCAAATTATTTCTATAAATGACTATCACCTTCTTCATAATACCAGAACAGACTAGTGACTTGGGCTGAAACTTTAGATCTATCTTTTAATGTTTCTAAATGTCATTCGATGTCATTTACTCGTATCAAAAATCCACTGAAATTTACATACTTCATTAATAGGTAATAAATCTATTTCATTTTCTAATTCAGTCTGTGACCTTAGGTTTCATTCTTATTCCTACACTCAGTCGTAACCTGCACTTTGATAGTGCTTGCTACAAGGCGTTTAAAATTTTAGGCCTATATTGGAGTATGGCTTAGTTCTCTGGGACTCTAATATAGCTATGTCTTCTTATCAGCTCGAACGAGTTCAACGTAAATTCCTGAAGTTTGTCCGCTATATACTCAAAATTGATTGCCCTGCTCATATTTTTTCTCCTGTTTTATTCCATCTTCACTTAGATTCTCTTGCTGACCGTAGTCATGTAAAAAATTTAACTTTTATTTTAAATTTACTAAATGGGAAAATAGACTCTCCTACTCTATTACCGCAAATTCCATTTAAAGTACCTTCTCGTTACACACGTCAATCTGTCCCATTCCATACCCCACTATTTCGTTCTTATTATGATAATAATCATCTACTCCGTTGCTGAATGGTACAAGCTATAATTATTGGGACCCCTCTTTTTCTTATTCTTAATCAATTGGTTTTTTATTTCTTTATTGTCTATTATTATTATGTTAATCTTGTTTATAACTTATTTAAAGCACCGAAAACTTAATAAAAATCCAACTTTTAAATATAAATATTCTTATAGCTTTCTAATTGTATTTAAAAAAAATTGTGTCAAAGCTCTAGTTAAATTGTCTTGTTTATTCGACTGATATAGTGTTTTCAACACTTATTAGTGTTATAAGGATACGTCTATTTTATCTTATATGCTATGTGCATCAATTGTCGTGACAGATTCCTTTGACGATAACCTGATAACCCTTTAATAATATAATTTAACCCTCGTTAACATTATGATGAAAGTTTAGATTCTATTTATAAACCGGTTTTAACCGTAGAATCAAAATCCTTATTTTTTTTTTACAGAATCATAACCGGAATCGAAAAAATATCAAAGTTTCAATCTATATTTTGCATTATCTATACAGTATATGCTTCTGGAGTCTGGACTCTGGAAAGGCAAGGTAAATGTACCTATATTATAAACGTTCATTATAGAACTGACCAAAATCGTTATGGTGCATGCGGTGATATAGAGAATCTCTCTCAAGCGACGGGTCATAATAAATACATACTTTACACATTTATAACGAATGTATACGCATATAATGCAATTTAAATGGTAAAATATTGACACATAGTTCTAATATTATAATAGCGTAAGAACGAAAGAAATACACAGAAAAAAAAGAAAAAAAAAAAAAAACGCTTAAATCGCCGTTATCCTGCACCACTCCACGCCGGGTCGGTGAGGCGCACGAACATCTTTCGCGGCTAGTCGAACCTTTTCCTGCCCGTGTGATATTATGTATACCTCTATAATACACTATATATTATACTATATATAGGTATATATGTAGGCAAGTAAAATCGTTTCCGCCATCAGTTGGCGGTTAACTCAATTTCCGTTTTGGGTATGCACACAATACACAGATAAAGTAGCAGCAAAAAAAAAAAAAAATAAAATAAAAAAAATACTAATAAATATACGCCAAACGAGTTTTGCATGACACGCTAGTCGCTACTATATATTATACGGAGCGGAACAGGAGAGACGGTATATTATTATATTTATAATATTATCGAGTTATATATATACCTATAATACATGGGAACTGGAATGAAACAAAACGCATATAGTAATAATATATTAATGTATTTTAGAAAAAAAATCACAGCTCTCGTTTAAACGACTACCTACCTATATAATATATATTGTACACTATTATTATTATTATATTAATACGACGACCATATAACGTACATTTCGCTGGCCCCCCCCCCTTTTCGAATTTTGGGTTTCTGACAGTGTACATTTTTAGTTTGTAATTTGTTTGAATTTGTTTGATAGTT
>JAIPRL010003169.1:14445-49789 GCA_025469235.1 Pemphigus obesinymphae | reverse complement strand
GGACGATGGATCAACTTCGCCATCTGTATCTGGACGACTTTTTCTATAAATAATTTTCCTTGCGCCCAATTGTCTGCGCTTAATTGTCGCGCGCTCAATTCTCTCGGCGCTTAATTCTCTCGGCGCTTAATTCTCTCGGCGCTCAATTGTCGCGCGCCCAATTGTCTGCGCTTAATTGTCGCGCGCTCAATTGTCTGCGCTCAATTGTCGTAGATTCGTTCAAGAGAGTGTTCTTAAACTCAATTTACTTAAGTATATACAATTTTTATTTGATATAGAATAACTTTTAATTGTTTGTATTTTTTTTGGTAATGGATCTATAATTGATATAATTATTCTTAGCTTAAAATGCATGTCTTAAAAGATGGTAAAAAATGTCGATTAAAAAAAAAAAAAAAAAACTAGATTTAGAACTTTTTCATTCTAATGGTCCTCGATATTTTGTAAATAAGTAAATGATTATATAACATTATATATTTTATAATATACAAACATAATTAAGTGTAAATAGTGCAATACTATTAGGTATAATATATAACATCATTCGATTTCAGTAGAACTAATATGATTACATGTTTATAGTTTATGTTATTATAATATATAGGTAATATTATTGTGAATTTTGTAAAATAATGTATAATATTAATTGTAAAAATATTTACATTATAAATTGTAGTACTAATTACCTATTTATTCGAGTACTTACATACCTTCCCATATATTTGTAATGCATGCAATAATTAATTGTCTATATTATATGAAAAATTAATAAAATAAAAATAAGATACAAAACGACTAGAAAATGTTTATTAAATCGCAAATCCGAAAGCTGATTAACATTTTTAAAACGGTAGCCGATTTAAGAGATCCCCAAATTCTTCAAAAAATGTATAATTTTTTATATTGACCATCTTTTTTAGGTTTATTTACATGAGACATACATGCCCTCTCCCCATAAATAGTTATCTAAATAACCTAAAATAATATAATAACCTATAAAACCAAAAAAAAAATAATAATAAAAATACAAGGTTGTCAACTCAATTCTAGAGTAAATTCTAGAGCCGTCCCTGGTATTAACGTAGATAATGATTAATGAATAATGATAATACACTAATATATTTCATTTGTTTAATAATTGCTCTCATAAGAATATTTTATGATTTTACCCCACCTAATATTAATATTATATGATATATAAACTTGCAAATTTATGAAACCCAAACATTTAATCGAAGACAATATATAATACATATAGTATATTCAAATTAAGTATAATAAATTATACTTAATTAAACTAACGAAAAAGTGTTTGGTTGTTTCTATGAATATAACAATTATGTAAATTTTACATTGTAAATATATGTGCGGCGTGTGTCTAGATGCTTAATTTATATATGACAAACAAGTATTGATAATTTATAAAAAAAATGTCGAATACGTAATGTGTAATAAATGCATATTGTATAAACATTATACATACGCTCGTATATTTATATGGAAAACTAAATATATTTGGAAATTCTATTAAGCGTTTTGCATAATTTATTAACAAAGTAGTAATTAAACATTAAAATAGATTTATGAGTAAAAAAAATGCATGAAATTATGTCGTATATATTTAATAGTAAAATATATACTTTGAAAATTTCAAGTTCCTAGATACCATTTAAACTCAATTTTTTAATATGTGGGCGTTTGTCAAAAATTACTTCTTCAGACTTCAAGGTACCATCCTGATTGTGTTTACTACCATAACATGGATTCACGTCTACTAATTGGATTAAGTTTTCTGTTCCAAAAGTTGTCTACAGAAAAAAAATAAACATCATCATGACTCCCGTTCAGAGTCTAAAACATTAATATTTTAATACAATTATCGCCTATTAGTTTATACACTATAAGCAATTAGGTTTAATCGTATAAATAAACATTTGGTTTCTTGATTGTTTTGAAGACTACTTGAATTTTTTTAAAATTACATTTAGTGGATATTTGCGAAATTATTATGTACTTTGTACGTACAATATGATATTTTTTTTTCTAAAATCTAAATTTTGATATTTCACTTTGTCAATTTCTTTTTATAATTGTCATTTTTTTTTCAATATTACACGATTAATAGACTCGTACATTTATATTGTATAGAAAAACTCAATAGTGGAAACAAATTCGGACGTCAGTCACACAAAATACCTATTGAGAACCAATTCGGTTGTATAGATTTTTAGGTAGGGAAGCCCAATATTGGATGTAGTCATCATGTATACCGGATATTATTATTGTATATGTAATAGATATGTGATGAGTTGAATGAACCTGAAATCATTCGATTGTTCGAAATATATAATATATATAGTAGCTAGTTCAAATATTATAATTATAACAGTCAAGGTGATCGAGAATAGATTTGAAAGTAATAAGGTAAAACTAAATTATTTAAATATTAAGTAATATAATAACAAACATAAGTATATACACACTATATACTATATGTACTTTAAGTATAGTGATTGTTGCCTGTGGTATAATATTAAGACTTATAATATTATAAAGTAGGGATATATATATTATAAATATACTACTCCTGTAAGCATACATTTATGATGGAGTAGAGAGGTTAACATATTTTAATTTTGAATACAATATAATACTTTCATATAATATTGGTAATATTTATAATACTTCATGGCGTAGTACAGCCAGTATTAAAAAAAAACGAGAAAAAATACAGTCGTTTATTATACAGACGTATAAATGACAACATTAAATGCGAATTTTTATTGTGAGCTGAATAATTTTGAAAAAAACCACCTATAAACTAATTTTTTTCTATTTAATACTCCACAGGTAATATTTCTCTGATAATCAGTATTGGCATTTGTTTAAAACAGTTTGGACCAAGAAAATCAAAATATTTTTCGATATATTTGACAGCTGGATATCGTAAGCTCTAAATTCTCTTCTACGAGTAACTTCAATTTGGTTAGTTTTTATTTTTACTGAATGTATCACTTTTAAATATTATTGTGATTTTTTTTTTGTATAATAGACTAGCCCGTAGAATGGCCAAAAGCGTATAGGGTTATTTTTTGTTGAACCTACTGGTGTTTTTTTATACTTAAGATGATTCTTAAAACAATATTTCGATTTATTTCTAGATCTTTAAAAAAATTATTTTTAGCTCGGTCCTAAACCCGGAGACCGTATTGGTAAATTGATTGATAGAACGCGAAATAAATATTTCGAATAGTTTGAAGCGGTAACATATCTCCGAGTTTAACAAATGTATACGATATAGAACATAGCTAATCTGTGGACGTATTAACAATTAACATTATAATTTATTACGGTAATTTGACATATCCAATAGATATCTATAAAGGTTCCTTTGTAGATAAGCCATTTATAGACTATTTGACATATCCAATGGATATCCATCTGGACTCATTTCTAGAATAAGACATTGCGTATGGTTATTTAACATATCCAGACTTATTTCAAGATACAACATTGTATGGTTATTTTATATATCCAGTGGATATCTAATGGATAATTTGTGCTGTGTAGGTATATCACACCACGCTCCGCTCAGAATCGTTTTTATCGAACAAAATATTTATCATTTCTTTCCAATATTCAATATATCCATCATTAGTATCCTATACCCAACGAGCGAAGTACTCCCTACGCTGAACAGCTTTTTTTTTTTAATAGCTGTTTACCAAATGATTTCTGAAAAATGTTGATTACATTATTTGTAAAATTATTATATATATAAATTATATAATAATAAATATTATAGATAAAATCATGTTTGTGCCTAGGGAAACTAAATTCTAAATATGCTACTATATGGTACTAAATATGCTACTATATTAGTCGTACTACAGAACTATTTTTATATTATTTGATCGAATTATACATTTTACTCTCTAATCGCAGTTTAATAAAACAAATGTACGTGAAATATAAATTACAGCAACACTGTACAAAATAGATTGGCAATTCAACTGTGCCGGTGCGTTTATAGAGTTGTTTTAAATAATGTGTATTTGTGCACATTAAAAATCTGTAATTTAAAAACGTGAAATATCAAAACAATTAAAAATAATAATGTTCTAGCTAGAAAAACTCCCCGCGATGGCATAATGAATATTCTCATATCGTATAATTTATTTCAAATTTTAATTTACGCTATTTCTAGTACAGGAGCTGTATACACGGAGATTGTAAATATACGTGTTTTTTTGTCATGTAGGCGTGTAAATAGTAGCCTCTTAAGTAAACATATAATTAAATATTAATAAAATATCTATAGAAAATACATCCATATAATATTAGCTATAGTACCTACGCCTACATCTTGAACATGGAATTTCACGATCTCACATAGTCACATAATATACCGTTTTCACGCTTTTTAGTGTTGAAAACATACTTCTTAGCTATTGACATTGAGTATTATATAAACAAATAGCTAACGCATAAAATTTGAATACCAAATGAAGATATTATTAGATGTAATTAAGATAATATTAGAATTCATAACATCTTCATTATCTACAAATGTAAGTATCTCGACAAATTTAGTCATCGATATTTTCGATTGACATAATAATTATAGAGAACCACGTGAATTCAAATATTTTTCCGGGGGGCCTATGGGGTATCCTCATTATTAGTAACACAAAAAATATCATTTTAAGGGTGGGTACGACACTCATCCTTCCCTTCTAATTACTCAAATATATTATAGTTATAATGGCCATAAATATAAAACAAAACAAAAACAGTACAAGAATGATGTTTAGTGAAATATAAAAATATGTCTCTTTTATTTCATATTTGTACTCTTTAACTTTTTTTCAAAATCATACCTATATAGCGTGTAACGCCTGTCTACTACAAATATAATATAAATTTGTATTGAATATTCAATTCAATCAATGTTTGAATTTTTAATAAGTATTTTTTAAAAATTATTTCACACTTGCGCCATGGCCTGCGGTGTAAGTTCATATTCGGTTTCTAGTATAAATTAATACTACAGTTATTCCATCAGAGGTAAAGTGCCTAAAAACTATAAAATATATTTTCTAGATAAAGATTGTTCCAAAAGTTCAAAAATGACAACCATTTATTTTTATTTTTAAAAAATTATATTAAAAGACACCTATTTAATTTCTTTATACTTGAAAATTTCTGAATCAATAAAATTTTTAATTATTGAGCAAAACATTTATTTAATAGTTTATTATCATATTAATTATTATGCACTGACATATTACGTTATGCCGCACTTTTCCAATTACGGACGTCACATTTACCCCGATACCTATGTGCTTTATAATATGGAGAAGAGTACAATCGGACTCATTTACGTTTTTCATAAATAATAATATTAAATACCTACACATAAACTAGACTTAATATAATTTACTACACAACTTGACGTGATTTTAAGTTACTCGAGTAATAATTATGTCGAACGAAAAAATATATTTGATATAATCAACGTATGTTTTCAAAAACATTGGTGACATTACGATTTAAAATATAAACATCAAAGAATGAAAAAACAGTACAAGAAAACAGTAAAAAAAAGAGTATTCGAAATAATCGAAATTATTGAAGAATATTTTGAATTTGAATAGATGTTGCTATATAATTTTTTTAACCATAAAACCGGGATTTGCAGTTACCCCGATTTCGCACTTACTCGAATCAACCGTAATTAAAATGTTTAATTTTATCCCTCCTAATTAAAGAGGGAAAATTTCCTCTAAAAAAAAAATCAATTTCTTTATTTAAATAGAATAAATATATTATAATTACATATACATATATACATATACAGGTAGGCATTTAATATTAATTTATGTGGTGTGAATACAATAAAAAAAAAAAAAAAAAAACTAACTAACAAAAATATCTTAACTAGGACATGCTTAAAAAAAAAAAAAAAAATTCACTGTCCTGTGATAATAATAAGTATAAGTACGCAATACGGTACCGTATATATACGGTCATTATAATTATAATTTACCGTCCGAATTGCGTGCAAAGTTTGTGCGGGATGTCTACGTCCGCATTTCGTGTGAGACTTATCATTACCTATATGTCAGTCGCACGTTATCTAGCCGGTGCCGATCACTATTATACAGTTCATACGAGAATAGTTAAAAAATATTACATTTTAAAGTATTTTTCTGATGAAATTCTAATGGTATAAATTATAATAACAATATTACCGTGTGCACAATGTACATACACGCAATAGGTACGCATGTATATAGTGTTAACAAGTATCACACGATTCTGTTTATTTTACGATTATGCGGTGAAAAATAATAATTGTTTTGTATGGGTATTATTACTTTTCGTAACGAGTACAATGTTTAGGGTGATCGGTACGAAATACGTAATCGTGTTTCTGAGTGGAATTTACAGGGATGAGTAGGGGGAAAAAAACGAGAAACTTTTTATTATATTGATCCCTATATGTACATTTTGTTTCGTAAATAAATGTATTTTCACAACTATGATATCGGTTCGCCATTTTTTTTTTCCATCCAAGATCTTACAGACATGCCATTTTTGGGGGCGTACCGCAGTGACATCCATCACACGCAGTTTGGATATGGTAAAATGCGGTGTAGGTATTGGTACACCTGGCACAATTCATCTGGTGTTGTTGTCGCAGATTAAACGATCGAATCCATCAAAGTTTTTCGAATATTCCAAAATTTTGATTGATCTTATAAATTCCGATAGCTGATGAATAGAGGTCGGATTTTTATGATTTTACATAATTGTTTCTAGTCTATACAGTTAAATGGGGGCAAGATATCTTAACGGTTCATGAAATATGCAATTGAAATAAAAAAATATATTTTGCAACAGAAAAGCATATTATTTTAGAGTTTAGAGAATATTCAATAATACGTTATAGATTATTTGAGAATATAACACAATATTCAAAATTTTGTTAATATTTTTTCCGAGAAAATAATTTTGTTATTATTTCTATGTAATTATATATATATATATATATAATTATTAGTAGATAAAACATTTAATAAAAAATTACATTTAACAATTTTTCATTTTCTAATATATTTACATCTAATAAACATTTTATTACTTATTTAGGTAGTTTTATAATATTATTCCGATAGTTACTACTTATTCGATGTCTAAATAAGGTACTTATACAAAAATTAAAAGGTTGAAAATTTGTTCACAATGTAAATATTTAAATTTAATTATTGTTTATTTTTTTTTATAGAGTATTAAAAGAATATTTTTTTATATTATTTATTATATATTATATTTATTTTTATATTATTATTTTTAACTACATCGGTTATAACTTATACTTCTACAGTCTACATTTTATAAAAGTCAATTTTCTACAGACATATGAAGTGGTACCTAATATATTTCTAAGTAGTCTGAAATTGTCATCGTTTGTTTGTAATACAAACATAATTGTAATACATACTTTGGTAATACCAGAAATTATTTCATATACAATCATTGGATGGTATTTTATAATATTATTGGATGTATACATACATAAATTAGCTGCAGGACACTAGATAGGAATTTTTAAAAGATTTGGTCTGTCGCATATATCCTTGATGAATTTGATCGGTCGGACAAGGTCTTTCGTTACCCAATATGTGCTTAATAACGTAAAAATAAAAATCCTTTAAGTCCAACGAACCACATTTGTTATATGACTATATATATATAGCTACATAGTTTGTTCGTTTTTATGCAGTAAACATCTCTAGTTTTTAAAGAATTATTATTATTTAGGACCAAATATAGTCTTTATAGGTCCACTGATGTGGAATTTAAAATATCTTAAAGACCTTAAGAAAGTCTTATAAGATTAATAGATTGCTAGTCGTGGTGTAGTAAAGTTTAAGGAGACTAACAAACATTATACAGAAATTACGCATATACAATACACCTGTTGAAATTAAATTATTGTTCCTTCAGATATATTGTAGTCGTATTTTATCGGAAAATTCAGAACAATATAGATAATAATTTGTGTATGTACTTAATAGGTACATAAACGGGTATATATATGAAATTTTTTAAAAGAAAATGTGTAAAAAAGTATATAATAAAAATTCGTTTCTCTATGTTACAGTAAAAGTAAAAACCAATATTTTTAAAAGGTAATTGATGAAAAATTATGTGAAGAAGTAAAGTTCAAAATAAACATTAAAGAACTACGCCTATTTGCAATGGGTATAGCGAAGAACGGTGGACAAGATTCGTTGAAGTGCCGAACACTTCATATTCTCTTGATAACTCAAACCCTTCAAAAAAAAACCTATTATCTATAGCCACTATATAGGCTAGCTATTGTGCATTAAATTATGCGTAATATATAATATTATAATAAATAATTATAGAAACATTCACACACAACATTTACCGATGTCGACCGTAATTTATAAATTATCCGCCCTACCCCCCAGGCTTGTTCGCCCCCTATTTTTACTGATAATTTATTATTGTCAATTTTATAATAATAAATAACGTTTACTTATATTTTTGTTTGGCAAACTTGCATATACTACATAGAAATTAGAATGAAATTTAGTAGCTAGTAGGCACGAGAATAAATATTTATAATTTATTACTATTTGTTTATGATAATTTGTTCGGGCGGAACCCGTTTCAGCCAAAATTAACCTTTCTCTAGGGCTTAAAAAAACATTTCAATTTCGATATATTTTTTTAATATTAAGTATCGATTTTCAGGAAATTATAGTTTTGGTTTCAATTTGGGTCGACAGGTTTTAATTTTTGTATTTCGATAAAAGTTATGATATTTAATAACGATAGATTCGTATTTATTGAATACATTATAAGTTTTGATGATAAATATTAATTTTGATTTGTAAAAACGGATTTTCGTTTTTCGTTTTTTATTTTAAATGTCTTTTTATGTTTAGTTAATATGTACAGTTTTGGCCATATATATAGTTTTACTCGTTTCCTGATATTTTATGTAAAAGTGATATTGGTACCACATCAATTTTTAGCTCTCAAATTATATAATTATCTAGTTATAGGTTTCTAACAAAAGTTTAGACCTTAATCCCGTTGTATACTACTATTGTTACTGTAGTAGATGTTTACGAATTTGTTGGTTTAGTTACCAGAGAGATGGATATTATTCGTTTTATATTATTTTTATCACATTGTTACGAGGAATATTATTGATTTGATGACTAGAAAGATCGATATTATTCATTTTGTTTTATACTTTTAGATTATTGTTTAAAATACGTTTAGAAAACGGGAATTTAGTATGCTCGCAGAGTGGGCTATCTTAACTTGTTTTATTTTAATTTTTAAGATTTATTCGTTATATAATATCTGATATTACTTACTATTCTCTTTTTATTCTTGATGTGTTTTAAATTTAAAATTGTTAAGTCCTCTAGATAAAGTTAAGACCTAAACTATATTGCCAAATATACCGCTCTAGCGTTTTCAGACGGACCAAGACTGGTGTTATAAACAACGCGAGCTCGCAATATATATTATAAATCATCGAATTTTGAAAAACTACTTTTTATACACAATTTTTTTTTTTTTTTTTGTTGTTATTTAAGGCCATAGTTTTAAATTGAAATGATTTAATTCATAATGTTATTGAGAATTAAAAATTAAAAATTAATATTAAAAATTTTTTAATTTTAAAATGCTTTCCTGAATAATTTAAAAATACTAAGTTGGAATCTTTTAGTTCTAAGCTCGCGATCAGTGAATATTTGGAGATAAACGACAACGCCAATTGTTACTGCGGGCTGCAAAGTGTAGAGAGATAATAATTAATTGTCCATATTATTATTAATGATTGTCTGATTCCATGCTATACCTACGTGGGATAAAAGATTTATTTAAAGGTACAGCCTACAAACTCAGTTATTGAGTAGATTACGAGGTAATTTAGACATTAAACTATGACATAAAAGCCATAATATTCATGAAGTTACCTGACGACTACCATTAAAGAAAATCCTATAACAAAGAAAACCTGTTAATTATTATAAAACTATTACTAAACACCCGATAATTATAATTTAAATATTATTTAAAATTAAATTTTAAAATTGTATAATTTAGATTAATTGAAGTTAAAAGATACGTTTTGTATGTAGATACCAAGGTATACGTAGCTACGTCATATAAAATAAATAATAAGTAAATTGCTGAGTAATAAAAATGAATTACAATCAGTGAATAAGTAGCTATATAATCCATGACTGACAATATTATCGTCCAATAATGCATACAATTATAATATATTCCTAAAATGAAATTATTGTGAATAAATGTATTAGATATAATTTATAATTATAAAAAAAAAAAGTCATTCTTTAAAAAAATGTAATAAAATCATCATGACGTTACTTCAAAAATAATTTTGTTAGGTAATAAGTGCAGTAATATTTTTAATTTGCGTTGTTCCAACATTGCGTATAATGTACTTAAAATTATATATTGGTCAAAAACACAGAACAAAAAGTAATGAACAAAAAGGATATATTAAATTGAAAGGTAAATATTAATTGATTGGTGGAAAAACATCAATTCATTGGTTTTGAAATTTGAATTCGGATATATTTAAATTTTATATACGATTACCATAATAATATTAATATTTTTATCTTTTTCATAATAAGATAAAGCCAACACAGTTGGAAAAAACTTAATATGTTTTAAGATAGCTATAATATAGGTATATATTAAGATTTGCCTATAGGTATATATATATAATTTTTATATTTCAGTTCTATCCAAATTGCAGCTTGGTCCTATTACAACGTGGGAGCCTGTGACGCATATACCTTATACTTAGCCAATTTCGACATAGACATATGGCACTTAAATACTATATGTTTATAGCTTATTCATTTTTTTCGATGGAAAGTATGACATCATGACATTCTACATATAGAATTTTGGGTACACGCAAAAAGAGAAATTAATTTCGTAAACATGATAATCACAAGATTACAACTTACGAGCGATCGTGATCGAAAATTGTTTTCTTAACGGGTATTTTAATACACGCCAAATAATAAAGTGGGCTAACATAACATATTATCAATAATAATATAACCATATTATCATAACCACGATTGGGATTATTAACTCTGCCTATTTGTGTGAAAATTTTAAGAGTCAAGCTAATATTTTTTCCAAACATTGGCGTCATTAAACATTTTGTTATATGGTTTATCTATAGACAAATTTACTCATAATATGCACAATATAATTACCTATTTAGAATATGATGTCAGACATTCAAATAAAGTATTATTAGAATTTTCATTGTCATGACACTACTGAGTATTGACATTTCGTTTTATTGATACTATATTGACACTATTATGATAATAGGTACCTACCTATATAATTTTTTGACTCTTTTAACTTTTATTTTTTTGTTCTTATAGATTCTGAACGAAGTGGAGACTATGTATTGATTTTACAATGATATGTTTTATTTTTTTTTTATGTATATACCCAAAGTTTCTAGTAGAAAACATGCTTCAAGTGTTTCTTGTGTACCGATTTTCTGGTAGCAAATTGGATATAGTTGGCAATTTAAAGAGGTAATTTTTCCAAAAAATACTTCCAAAAATTAAGCAAAAATGGGAAATCAATATTGATTATGGTTATTTCCTCGTAATTCCGAATTTATACCGAATATACATTTAAATATATCCTGAATTCTAATATATCAGTTCTCCCTTTGTCATATACGTCAATTTACTTTAATGCATACAACACAACATACAGTTATAAAATACCTTTAGTATAAACTACAGAAAATGGCAACATAAAAACTATACTGAACGAAGCACGAGAAAATATACTTTAGAATAGCATAATATAAAAATAATAGTTTGAGCAAAAAATCTTATCTTAGGCCGTTAGTCGAATTATAGAAGAAAACTTCTTTATAAAAACATTTTTGATTTTAATATTAAAAGGACGTTACATATGTATTTAAAGATATTAAACCAAATTCATGCTTTCTATTACAGTTTCTTTCCTAGTTGTCATACATTTAAAATTTAAACAGAATTTGATAGGTGGGAATATTCATTATATGCCCTATAGTATAAAATCCATAAAATCACAATAACTTGAAATATATATAATATACTACAGGTTGGGCCAGAAAAATGGGAAATTTTTAAATTAAAAATTTAAATAATATTAAATTAATGTTTAGAAATTATGAAATGCCATTTAAGAAAATTATATTCTAAAAATTCCATCATTGTAAGGTGTAAACCGTGCATTGCAACACATTTCAATATAACTTGTCCGTTTGAAATTCGCCCGATATAGGATGTGGCCTCGTCCTGTTGAAACCAATAGTGTTTTCAATGTGACATTTTGTGGAAAAATTATGTTCAATTTGACAACTATTGCTGAGCCGTTAAGGAAATCTTCAATATTCCTCTTGATATGCAATGACGAGTTATGCAGAGGTTTCGAAACAATCTCTCAATATGACGTGTTGATAATACAATTTCAAAACATTATTTTCTTAAACGGCACTTTATGTAGAACAGTTTACATTATTAGACATTTGTTTTAGAATTTTTCTTTAAAATTGTTCAATCTTCGTTTCAAAGTCGTCCATTTTCCCCGGCACACTTTGTGTGTGTAATCATATATTACGACGATAGCGCACACTATAAAATGTCCAAAGTGAAAAATGTCCACTGTAAAAATGTTAGTTCACTTGGATCGTAATAACCTACAGACTTTTTCCAAATAACGTATCGTATGGCTACGTAATAATCAACTTCGGCTTAGGTTTTTTGGATGTTTTTTCCTCGGACGTTCAGTCGACAACGATTTGCGCAAGTAACGCGATCGGACCGCGCCAAAATTGCGCATCTCGCTTTCTCCGCAACTATATACGCACGGCGAGCCGAAATCGGCCGGGTCGGAACGAGTGCGCGGATCGTCGGTTACGCGAAGCCGGAATAATAATGATAATGGGCCAACGCGAATCCGTGACCCTGTCGGATCGTGACCCCGTGGGGCTCATAGCAACCACAGTCCCGTCCGGAGCCTATCTCGGTATACATTATACAATAATATTATTATTATAAAAGCTCGACCCGCCCGTATCCATATCGGTATACGTATATGTATACACGATGAGCAATTTGCATACCTACTTGTTGCATTGTGCGTTGCGTAACCTCACAATATACATACATAGTAATATGGACATAATAATTTTCGTTAAATAACATTGTTATTAGAAAATATACCTATACGATACCTTGTGTTACCGGAGGTTAGGTTACACCGGCAGACGTCCGGGCATGTCCGACCGGGACCGAGCCGGCGATGAGGTAAACCGGTCTTTCGCGGGTGTTCGCGGCACTGCAGTAGCAGCACGTGCCGGTGCGCGCCAAGTCGGTTTATTTGTAGCGGGCCGACGCGACGTCTAGCCGACCCGCGCCCGTATGAGTCCGCCCGTCGTCCGCGTACCTACAGCGCGCGCTAAACCGTGCGTGCGTGCCCGATGGACCCTCGCGGTCGACCGTCCGGCGCGGCCGTCGGCCTGTTGGCGTTATGCATCGTTCTGCACATTGTTCGAGGATCGGCCAACGGCATTTCGAGCACGGTGAGTACATAATATTATTGATGTGATATCATCCATATCGTGTCCCGTGTTTCGGGACGCTTTTCGTGGGCGCAGGTCAAACGTTAAGGATATCAATGGATATAATATTATATACTGCCTCGTGTGCACGAAATCCAACGTCATTTTCTCGCCGATATATTTTAGGAAAAATAATAAACATTTTTTTTCATACAACATATTATTATGTTAATATAAAATATTCATGTACAATAGACCACCTGCGGGTCACGGTTTTCAATATCGAACAAAAGGCGACAGATATTTAAAAAAGATAATGCCAAAATCTAGTGAAGTGCGTAGGATTAATTTTTATATTTTTTTTTACAAAAATGCCGTCAATTTGAAGGAAAATATTTTTTCATGAACAGTTCGGCCATAAAATCCTTAAATTTCAATCAATCAAAAAAAAATCCTCACTAGAAATATAAATATAATTTTCCATCATATACAAATTATCGGGTAGCATTTTTTGAATAGTTAACAAAGTATTTAAGTCAATAAAAAAAAAAAGTAGACGTAGTACTACGTCTTAAGAGAGATCCCAAACATTATTCCACTTCTAATTGAGTTCTTATAGCTTGACAATTTACAAACGCATATACAGGTTAGGTTATAATTAACTGTAAGTTAATAAAAGTGTTATATTAACCCAAAAGTAAACTTGATATTTTTTCAAACGATTCCGTTAACAGGAACTTGACAATTCGTTTTAATATTTAAAACTTTACAATAACTTAAGAGTTATTATAACAACAACTTCTATTTTAATGCTTTCGGGACAGTCAAAATTTCTACAAAATATGAAAGATGAGAATATATTTTAGTATGCCGTAGCGTAAAATTTTTTTATAGTTTCAAAATTTTAAAAATTTCACGATTTACAATAACACATTTTATGTTTTCAAAAAAACATATTGGAAAAAACATCACGCTTTTGATCACAGTAAATATTCTCATCTTTCATATTTTGTATACATTTTGACTCTGCGGTTATACAGAAAACAGTTGAAGTTATAGTAAACGTGATTTTTAATAAATATCATGATAACACAACAATGAAAATAGTACTGACACATGACTATTTGTAATATTTTTAAATTGTTGAATTTTCAGTTTTCTTAACATTTAATTAAAATTACTTAAACAAAACCTCTTAAAAATCGGCTCGTCCTCTTAAACCAAATATCTATGCGACTTAACCACACAGCATATTATTCTAGAATGCTCAGAATTTCTTATCCATTTTCCGAAAGACTAATTGCATCTCAGTACTTTAGAGAGGTCAAAATTACTGACAAATATCGTAAAAACGGTAAGACACAATTTTTTCAAAATCAATTATGATTATTTCTTCGTAATTCCGTAAATATCGATCTCAGAGATTTGAAATGTACAAAATTAGTAATGAAATTTTCGAAAAAAATTCCCAATTTTTGACTCTTTACAGTAATTTAAAAATTCGAGATATTTAAGTCATAAAAGAGTAAATTTAAGGTTTCAGTACCTGAAAATATAATTTAGGGTTATTCTAAATATATTCAGAGTTCATTCTTACACTGGATTGTTAAACCCTAAATATAGTGAATTTATAGGTATATTCAGTATAATTATAATATTACTAATAATAAATAATTCTAATATAGGTATAGCTTCTCTCGGATAGTTTTATAAAAATAAATGATTTATTATTGCTTTTAAAATTCAATACATCCACTACAAGTATCTTTTTTTTAAATAATACTTTATTATACCAAATTTTGCTCATAATCATCTTTCAAATGCAATGATTTATTTTTCCTTCCAAATTGAAAATAATAAATATGCACTATTGTATCCAAAAACTAAATAGACAATGGACCGACTTCCACCCTCTGTATTTGGATATTTCTAGTTAATTTTCATAATTATCTAGTTAAGGTTTCGTTAGTTTTTTATAGTTTATACCTACATATATTTTAATCAAAATTCAAATGTAATAATAATAATTAATAAATAATTACTTAATTTTTTTAAGAGTAAAATGTGGGCATATTTAATTTTGTTCAATAATTTAAAAAAATTTTAATCCTAATTTCTCTAATTAGTAAGTAATGGAAAATAAAAATTATACACTCTTTATAATCGAGTTAGGTTAATATGTTTTCTATTTAAATTTTTAATTTAACGAGTTAAAATTATATTTTGTCAACTATTGAGAGTTGACTGAAGGCTATAGATTAATTTAAATTGATTTTTCATTAACTTGCTTATCTTGATTTTTATAACAATGCAGCGAATGCATTAATGTAACGAGTTATTTTTTTACAAAGTTAAGTAATTCTGAACAAAGTTAATATTAAATAGTTTTTTTTTTTAATTTTTAGAAGACATTTTTTTATTGTTTGATTGAAGTTTTGAAACTTTTAATACTAATAACTTTACTTATAAATTAATTATTTTTATAAGAACTTTTTATTCAATACATAGTTCTGTTTTTTTTTCAAAATTAACATGATTATTTACAAAGTTATCATCTACTTTTAACTAACTTATTAACTCAATCTAGTTAAAAAAAAAAAGTTACTTTCTCAGTTTTTAAATAAATACTTTAGGAAAAATGTATTTAAATATAACTTTTATTTAACATTTGAATGCAAATTGGTACAAATACGTAAAAAAAATGTGTATTATGATTGGATTTTTATTTTTGAAGAAATTTGATTTTGAATGAACATATTTTTATTGTGAAGTTCAATTTTAATATACGAATACCTATATTTTACTATGTAAAACGTATAATTTATATGTTTTGAGTAATAAAATATCCCTAGGCGACTATCGAAAATTTTAATATTTAATCACAATTATGGTAAGAATTACAGACTTTAATTTACGTATATCTATTTATAGAACTACGAGAGAAAATCAGGCTCAGTTCTTCAAATTTTATGTTCACCACTAAACACTCTGTTTATACCTCTCTATAATATATAAGTTGGTACCTACTAAGATGGCGACCTCCATGATATTATATATTTCTTTCTTTCTTATAGCCTTATGAGTCATTGAGAATTTTAGCTTCTTGAATTAAGTTTTTCCATGTATAATATCCTGAAAAAATACAATAGGTGCTTAAGAGGATGCCACATCAATGATGTTCGGTAGTAAAAATAAGTCCACGAAAAACAAACGAAATTACTTCTTTAAAGCGTTTTAGAGACCCTTTCACAAAATATATTAAGAACAATATTTTAGAGACGGTGTCATTAAAATTTTGACTAAAAAGGTTAATATAAATTTAAAAAGTAAAAATAAAATTTTTTAATTATTGTCCTTTGTATATTTTATCATAGGTATTTTACCTCTAAAACTATTTTAAAATGTCTTTTTGTTGGTTTTTCGTAAATATGCTTTTGAACAAATATCGTGATACTAACAATAAAAAAATGGTGAGGATACGGAAGTATTTTCAGTTTATCTTTAAAATTCATTAAACATTTTTTTATATTGTTAAATTTCTATTTTTCTTAAAATTTCCTATACAGAAGCCCTTAAAAATGGAGGGTGTGGTGTCCTCTTAAGAATCTAATCCTTATTTAGATACGTATACCCAAAATCGTTCACTGTCCTTTTTATTTTACTTGAAATTACTTTTTATTTTATTTTCCTCAGTAAATAAATAAATAAATAAATAAAAATATTATCTTAGTATTTTTAAATAAATTTATTTCACATATTTTATTCATATTTACCAGAACAATTTGAAAGGATTATAATAGTAATAATAATAATTTTAAGGACATCTTACAATATATGCTTAATATTATAATAAGAATAATTTAAATTTACTGGTTTGTAGATGATTTTTAACAAATATAAATATTTCGACATAGTTTGGAAGGCTATATGCTGTAAAAATACTTATATTTCGGATATTATTTAATCATTTCTAAACACATATTTTAAGTCTCTTTTCATGTTTGTTATTTTTTGAAACAACTCCAAACCAGTTTGAATAATTCATATTTACAGATAAATTCGATTTTTAAATCGTTTTAACATAAATCCCCAAATATTTCGATGCTAATATTGATTTTATAGTTATTCTAAAAGAATATAATGATATCATTAAATATTATATAATTATAATTTTAATATTATTTATATACTTAATGAGGTTTGATGTTAATTATTAATAATATCATATACCTACAATATAGGTTTATACCATAGGTATACATATGCAGCCTCTGGCCAAATGTGTCAAAATATGGTCTTGGAAGCCATTTCAATATATTAATAAATTATTTATTATACCACATATGAAAATATAATGATAGGTATACAAACCAAAATCAAAATAATACTCGTCGATTATTAATTATTTATTATTGATCGATTATATTTATTGATATAGTTTATTTATAAATCACTACTATTACATCATACATGCATTCACGTTAAGTATACATCTGTTTGAAATTGTGTATTATATATTTATATCCAATACAAATTAAAATATTTACATTATGTTCGTTATAAATATTATATAATCTAAGGTCTGAACGCTCAGATCAATCCCAGATCAAGGGGGAGGGTCTTAGAGAATGGTTTCTATAGCAAGTATATATTCTACAGTTGCATTAGATACATATCTGTATTTCAATATGAATAATTCATTTTTAGGAATTTGTATAATCTAAGTATAGAGTGTAGACTAGTAGGTGAACATATGTCCCGTTTTTTTGTGGGATTGTCTCGCTTATAAAGACTGTGTCTCATTATCTCGACAAATTTTAACCGAAATGCTTTTTGTCCAAATTTTCAAAGTGGGGTCCCGTTTTTATTTTTTATTGAGTAAAGATTACAAAATAGCTTTTTATTTTGTTATTTTGCTTATTTACCGTTTTTAAAGTGATTTTTGAAAATGTTGACAGAAAATTATTAAAAATTATTACTAACAACATACACATATCTGATCTGTAGTCCAACCTCTCCATTTTGAATTCTACGATCAAGTTCAGAATGACAAAACCTCAATAAATCACGTTGAAGGCGAGTTTCATCCGCAACAGTCTAGAAATCATGAGGGGAAAAAATTGCATTGGGTCTAGCAGTTTTGAAATAAAATAGTAAATTAGAGGTATCTTTTGAAGCGAAAATCAGTTTCAGTGGGTGAGCATCATTTAGCCGAACTGTTCCAAGGCGAATTAATTTACAAGTTATAGGAATTGTAGTACCTATTGACTCTAAAATTTTCTTTAAAGCTACTTTATCTTCAGTAATGCGTTGAGACATTGATGAAGATGAAGACTCAGATACCATAGATAACGAGATTCGCGGAACACTTTTTTCTCTCAAAAGACTCTTGTAGAATCTGTATGACAACCGAAATAAGTTGATCAGGAAACTCTGAGGATTCAAGAATGGCTATTTTATTTCCAGGTGCACTTATTTCATCTCGTAACTTGCTATTTTATGCTGATTGGCAAATGTAAATATATAGAATGTAAATTTACAGTCACTAGCAGAATAACATTTTTAATAGAAAACCATGGATTGTCCTTCTCCTTCATCGTTTGTAATTAATAGATTTTCTTTTGAATCTAAAATTTTACAGGATATCCATATATACCTATAACTCTACGAGTATATATCATTATCAGTTGAATTACCCTTTATGTTACTAGACAGTTGCCACTAAAATTCTCATTAATTTTCGTCTATATTAATGTCAAAAATTTAATGTACAGGCAAATTATGTAAGTATATAATAATTGTAGTAATTTTTTTCGGGGCTTGGAGTAGATCAAATTTACAAGGCCCTAAATTGTATTCAAAATTCAGTACCTCAAAATGGATGACATTATGTGTAGTATGATCCCTTCATTAACTTATAGTAACAATAATAAGACTTATTAGTAATAGAAAGTATCAAAATATATAGTTTTTACAGAGTTTTTTTCATCTGCGTATGTATAGTATTTAATTTAATTTAAGGGTTGACTGTGATCGAGTGATCGAAATGCATGTTTCGGCGCTTGAGGTCCACGGATCGACTCCCAGGTAGCAAATGAGGTAGCCAATGAAATTTTTCTTTATGGTGGTATCTGATATCTGATGAAATAAACTGGTCATAATCACCAAACCCGTCCCAAAATTTGATGTTATGCTTGTCGTAGCTATCAAAAACCATCTTCAACTCTCCTAACATGTGAAAGTTCAAACCTGAGAATATTAGAATTCGAGAAATAAGAGGATATAAAACCGTTCATTTATTTTTATATAGTATTTAATTTATAAAAAGTACCTAACTAAAGCAAGACTGACTAAAAAATTATATGATTTCTTTTTGTGCGTTTTTATTTATATATATAAATACCCACATATAAAATGAATACCTTTGTTCTATATTAGTATAATTTTTTTTTTATCACGGTAAAAAGTTGTTACGATTATTTGAAAATTTAATATGTCCTAAGTTATACAAAATTCAAAGTAACTTGAGATACGAAAAAAAAAAAACATTAGACTGGCAACATTTTATAAAAGTATAAAAAGATGATCTTATAGTCTAAACTCTAAGCCAAGATTAGAATCATTAATCTAGTCTTTAGATTAATATTATCATGTTTAAAAAAAATCATAACGCATTCAGTTGACGTTTGAAACTGTCCCCTGTAGACCTGTTTTACTGTATGTGTAGGTAATTATTTTATAATTAAATTATTCCAAAATAATATAATAGAAGGGATTCTAATAATGTAAACAGTGGCGGGGCAATAATTTTTTAGGCGTCGATTCAAGGTCTCTCATAGTTCAAAGTATACATTTTACTTATAATACTGTCTACATTTTTGAATATCTTGCCTCATCTTACACAACCGATTATAGGATGATCATCATTATAGTAGTCGCTTAAATCTGATACAGCTACTCAAGTCACGAAAAACAAATAGATACGTATAATCCTACAGTAAACATATATGTTATTATTAGTGGGAAACGCGATAACGTGACAACTCTGGAAATATTGTTTATACTTACATCTTTAAACATTTAAACATAATAATATCCGTATATATTAAATATATAATATATATATATTATGTAATATTAATTTTGTCATCCTGTGATGAAAAATCCAAGTAAAGCTATTATACAACTTAAGGAAGATGGCGGACCTATCGTTTTTAGGAATAATATCGAATTTAGGGAAAATTTCTAAGAAAAAGATATTTGAAAAAAATACTCAAGAAAATAATTTTACAGGAAAATATGATAAAAAGTAAAAATAATAACTAATGAACCTAACGTTACAATAATAAATCATATAATGTTCAACAATTTATTACCAATAATATTATGTTTTTACTCAATACTAAAAATAGATAATACATATTGAAGTTTTGGAGACGGTTAGGAAATAACCAGATATACTCGTATGTGATGACTGTAGAATGGTACATGACAATATCAAAATAACCAGAATAATATTCAATAAAATGAAAAAGTATATATTAAATATGTACAGTTTATATTATATTTTGATAAGATCGGCTACGTAAAAATATCTTTGAAATAATATGTTCAGTCAATATGGCTCTACTAAAAAATATATTTTTTCAAAAAATTTAATACAATTAATTAATATAATTGATTTTAATTATAATCAAAAACGCAAAGGTGGCAATACTATCTAGTTATAAATATTTTTATTAAACTTTTTAATTCGGATAATCGAACTAATTTTTGTTATTAACTAATTGATTTAACTCAATAGATAGTCTAAATTTTTTAATTGTACCTATCAACTATTATATTTGTACAGTTAATTTTAACTGTAGTGAAATAGAGTTTTAAATTTTAATATTCAATTTAAAAAAATCTTTTAAATATTAAATAGAACAAAGTTATTCAATTTTTGAAATTAGCAAACATTTTAAAATTAAAGAATAAATGTTATACACATAAATATATAGGTATAAAAATAAAAAAGCCGGTTAGTAGGAGTGGAACTTCGTTTGTTGGGTAGTAATTCTGAGTGAAGCTTCGGTATATATAACATGAATATTACTATTAGCATTCATATGGCTGATAAAAAATACGTTAATAAGTTTCGGTAATTTCAGTTTTCCAATTTATAATAATTTTCGATCTATTTCGATAGTCATAAACTTATAAACATTACATATCTACAGATATTACCCATATACCCAGTCAGTAACCATGACTAGTTCATTTGTTATTTTCTAATTTATAACAATTTTTCGTGCCATTTCCCCCATAAAAGGTAATTTTTCTTAAATCTTTTGTAAACTTCTAAGAAAATCAAAATGTTACCTGCATAAAGTATCAACTAGAAGGAATTTCCTATCAATATCCTTAATATTAGAAAACTCTTACCTTACACCTTCTGCCCAAAAAAATGTATACATACATGAAAAAATAAATAATAATTATAATACATACACATCATTGTAAAACCAATGCATTAGGTACTTACTACGCCCAGAATCTAAAATGTTCATTATAAAAGTACATTACAGTATAACTCTAAGTGTCAATCATAATATTTTATAAAAGTGAACAAAATTTAATAAATATTATGAAAAGTTTACAATTGAATTTATTTAATTATTCAACACATCATTATATAAAAATAATTTATGTTTTAAACATTATAAAACAATAATAATAATAATGACAATTTTTATTTTAAATCTAAATTGTATTTAATTAATTTTTTTTTTAAATATTATTATAGCGATTGCAATATTTTATTTTCATACTTATTTGTGTTTGTTTTTATGATTTGAGATTGAAAGAAAAATTAAAATATTATTACAATTATCTAGTATACTATATTATTTCTTTTATGTATCTTGTATCGTTACGTACATCAAATGTAACTAGATACACACTTTCATAATATGGGCTATGATATACAATATTGTATCTTTGGTACTTACTGTCCAACGTTTAACCCTGACCAGAAATATTATATTTTATGAAATAACACGGGTATATATTTGTGGTTTATTAATTACATGGTAATATAATGGTGTATTTCTAAAAATACAATACACTTATTACACTATTGATTACATCTTATATTAATTAATTAACATTTTATTCGTTCGATGCGTCATCCGGGACCCTTTAACCTATACGGAGTCCTGGGAAAATGACCCAACGCCTCCCTTCCAGCACTATCACTGTTCAGTTGAATACCTATTGGCAGTAATATATTATATAGCTAGCCGATGAATAACATTCATAAATTAGGTACCTACCTATACATTTTGAGCGATAATAATACCAATAATATAAAAATAATTTTCAAAGTAAGATTGTATATAGTTTTAGTTTGTATAAAACTATTATAGGTGTAAGTACAAGTACTTACAACATTGATAATTAAAAATGATTTAAACGCCTAGACTTCCTGGTAATTTTCATCTTATAAAATATGACGTAACTCGTGAGAAAACGATTGGATATATGCAATATGTGCATATATTATATTAAATGCATTTAAATGAAAGTTGCAGCCGTCGACAATAATAACAATATTTATATCATACTTTGACAAATAATATTTAATTGTAAGTTTCGAACCGATATATTTTTGTATATATTTAATAAATGTACTTAAAGATAACATAAAAAATTCAGTTCAATAAATCCAAAAATCATGACATATGATATATATCATGGAATATATATTGTAGGTATGCATAGTGATGTGAGTTTGTATTATACATGGTGTATAAAATCATTTTATACCAACAGTATAATATAAAAAAAAAAAATCGTTTCAAATCCCAAAACATAACGATATAATAAGAAAATAAATAAAAAAATTTACATTTGTATTAATGTTAGTACTATGGTTATATTATAAATAAAACCATTATATATTATATAATAATAAATAATATTATATGTTATATATTATAATATTAATATATTATTATTAAATATTATATATACTCAGGCGCGAATCCAGAACTAAAATTGGGTGGGGGGTCATTTTTTCAAAAGGACAAAAAGATAATACACAATAAAAAAAAATTTAAGTAATTTATTAACTAAATTTAGAAGTTTATTAATTATTGTAAATTTTTTTAATTAAATGACAAAGTCATAATAATAAACCCAAATAATAATGTTATTACGATTACGGGCCGTCGCCGTTTTAAACGTTATTAGTGCGAAAAAAATCTCTGGGAAAAAAATGTAAAATGAATTTATGCGTAGGTATATCAATTTTCAAGTAAACATAAACGACCGGATCTTAATGTTTGTTGGGGGGGGGGGGTGGTTCATGACCCCTCCCCAGGATCCGCGCCTGTATATACTTATTATACCACTTCAATATCGAAATCGCGATTGTTGCACTATCGAAATAAAACGTATCGGCGTAGTATATAAATCAGTGTTTCACTATTTTTGGCCCTTTCAAAAGTTACCACACCACTAACTACATCCACGATTATCTCTGGACTTCACGTTTACAAAATTATTAATAAGTATCAATATAATTATTATTTAAAGTTGACAATTGTAATACACCATGTTGAATGTAATATTATATGTTTTCAATATTTTAACTTTTATGTTTTAATTATAACATTAATAATTATAAAACTTATTGATTGTAGTTTTTTGAAATTTTCTCAAAAAGTAAAGAGAAACATAAAAAGTGACTTATATAAATTGTAGCTCAGTATCTAATCAATTTCTAATAATTTAAGGTACTATACAGTTTTATACGGTATAATACGGAATTGTATAAACTAAAAATAAAATACCGTATATTAATAACACTAGGTAAACCTATAGATATCTATTTAATAATAGATACCTGTTTAACTATATTGATCTACTATTGGAATAGTATAAATGATAATATATCATCTCAAAAAAGTTCTAAATTTTATTAGAATCAAACTTAATAAAAAAATTATACTTTCAAAATCAAATTTCTCTAAAAGTAAAAATCCGATCATAACAAATCATTCACCAACAAAATTCCTAGTTATCTAAATATATATATATATTTTTTAAATTAAAAAGTAAAAGTAAAATTTTTATTTTTATTTTTCGACTATACCTTGTTTACACTATGTTAGTATTTAGTCAAATAGTAAATTATAAGTATTAAATAGTAAGTAATAAGCAGTTAGTAGCGTAAAAGTGTCCGAACGTTATAGTAGTTAGTTAATTATTTTTATATAAAGGTAATTTAAAATTCCATAAATATTTATGTTATAGGCAGATATTTGTTTACAAATTTTAAGATGGTGTCTTTGCTCCAACGAGACATATTAATTACAATTTGTCATTAATTTATTATTAGTAAATAATAATAAAATAATGGAAAATACTGAAGTGGGAAATAGTATCACTATCACAGAACAATACTATTATTAATTTCATTGATAATAACTGTTTGATAAGAAACAGCTGCTACATCACAGAATAAAATAATATATATATATATACGATATTTTACTAAACTAAAAAAAATACGTTTAGATACGTTAGTCGACCTTTTTAGTTTTACTAAATTGCTACCAAATCGGCAAAAATCAAATTAAATGGATTTTGTCGACTAAATTATTTTACTAAACTGCTTGATTAAATCGGGCAGTTCACACACGCTACTCCACTAAATTACTAACATAGTGCGAACTAGGCTTAAGTGATTTTTCAGGAAGATCAAATTAGTAAAATTTTAAATACAAATCTTTCTTACCGATTAGTCGGATCACTTTTTTGACAGATCTTACTTTAATGATGTAGGATGTACGAAGAATATATGAAGTATACGTATATATATATTGATCGTAGGCATGTACAGACCTTGATAGCATGAGGGGCACCGATTATCTCAACCCCTGTTTTTACCCAAATAAAGTAAAGCTTTAAATAAAGCTCCAAATAAAGCCTAAATAAATGATTTATGTATAAATTATATTATTTTCATTTTCCAATATTGTTTTTATAGATGGGAAAAAATGGTTTATAATTATGAATCCGTGTATTTTTTCTGTTATTTTTTTTTTATCTATATATTTATAATTATTACTCAATTTCATATTTCTTATAAATAAAAAATATGGTACATATATTGAGCTTATACATAAAGATTATTACTAAATCTATGATATTGATGCTTTACTATATAAGTAGATCGAAATTTTATTGTGGAAGGTTATAATAGTAGATGATTTTTTTCAAGGGTCAACTCATTGAAAACCATGGCCATTCGGCGTACAGCAAGCACACCGTACAAACCGAAGATGGATACTTGATTAACATGTTTCACATTAAAGGTCGTAGTGGCCCACCATTTTTGCTTCTTCATGCACTTATGGGAGCATCTGATCAGTGGCTTCTAAGAGACAAACATAATGATTTACGTATGTATTAAACATTAGAAATATTTAATTGTATAAGTAGATTGATTTAGGACTAATTAAATTGTTTTTTTTTTTCAAAATTGATATTATTTTGTTAGCATATTTGAAATACACATTTTAAGATAAAAATGACAATTTTATGTCCATTATAGTTGAGAAACTAAAAAAGTTGCAAAATAGATTGTATATTGAGTTTAAAAAGAACTCTCCTCAACAATTTAAAAATACTATAATAAAACTTTATTATTCTATAACAGCGAGTTGTAAAATTTTTATTTTTTTATTTTTTGGTAATTATAGCTTCGATTTTGGCGAACAGTGGTTACGATGTTTGGTTGGGCGATTTTAGAGGAAACATTTACTCAAAGAAACATACACATCTCAATACATCTGATCCCGAGTATTGGAAATTTAGGTGAGTTTTTAAGATTTTAAGTGAAACCCCATCATTCCTGATGTTAACAGGAATATAGTTAACTATATTATTATATAATAATAATTTTTATACGTATAACTATGCCATAAATATAAAAGCTTGTTTTATAATATTTTTATTAGGTATAATGAAAATAAAACCATTAATCTAATCCATAGGATTAATTTTGTTAATTACCCTTGATAAAACCGATTATTTGGCTAGGAGATTCATTTTATACGTATCTTACACATATCATATATTTTATAATTATTATATTCCATTAAGAAGGTAACACTAAAAATTTTTTAAGATGACCTCTAATTTAAATCAGGGTATTTGTTAAAGTTAGATACCAGAAGACACATTTTGAAGAAATTGTTAATATTCTTTTTTTGTGTAATTCTTTATATTGAACTTAAATAATTCAACTTTTTTAAAGGAATTTTGGTTTATTAAACATTCTACATTCTAATGTTACCTATACTCGTTATTCAAAATGAGTACCTATTTTTTAAAAATATTAAATAGTTGTAACATGGTTAATTATGGAATTAAAACAATGGTTTACATTAGAGTGAGCAATGACTCATTTTGTGTGGGATTTTCCCGATTTTGACGATTACATCCCGTTATTCCGACAAATTTTAAACGGGATACTTTTTGTTTCACTTTTGGAACTGGGGCTTCATTTTTTTAAAATTTAAGAAAAGACTACGAATAAACTTTTTTTTTTTTTTTTGCTTATTAAACGTTTTCAAAGGAATTTATGAAAATTATAACAGATTTATTATTATTGACTTTTTATTTTATTGTTGTTATTTTACTCATTTACTTTTTCATTTTTTGGCGATTTATAATAAAACACGTATTGGTTTTATAAATTGAATTTTTGGTTTGTACTATACATATTTATGATGTAACATTGATTAAAATATTTTATTTAAAAACCAGACGGTAAGTATAACGTCTGATATACTTATTTTTCTTCGAAAAAATATACATCATAATATGATTATTGATTATAATTTAAGGTATACCTGTATACATATAAGTAGATATGTTATGTATATAATAACTAGTTGATGTTCCCAATGGAATTTTTATAGTAATTATAAAAATAATACAAAAAAATTATTTAAATATATTGAAAACCAATCACACATCATTTAATATTTTTTTAACCTAAAGGGCCCTGTACACGATCATTCAACAATGTTGGTAGGCATTGAGGTGTGGTTGATAACCCATAAGTGATTGATACATATTAACATACATGGTCAGTTATGAATAGTAATCAAAAATAACAATAAAACAATATTTTCATGTTCAAAACCTAATGTTATCATTAAAATATGTCTTTTTCAGTGATTAAAAATTTGGTTTGAAATGTCGAGTATTTTTTTCGACTAACAATATTTATCAATCAATACACACACAGTCACTTATGATTATCAACCAATAAGATTGTCCGTCAAAGATCATACACATTGGCGTAACTTAAGGTAAATTCTGGGAGGGGGGCACACTGAAGTAAATTCTTTAAATATATTTTGCATACAAAACAGTGGGAGTCTACACTCTCCAAATATATTTACCAATTATTCCGCAAACAGTAGTTTTTATGCAAAAGAAGCTGGTCAGTAGGAGGTGGTACTTCGCTCGTTGCAGGATAGAGTACTGGCAGTGGATATATTGAATTTCAAAGCAATGATAAATCATTTCCTTCGATAAAACGATTCTGAGCAAACATATATAATATGAGTATTACTGTTTATATTAACTAAAATTAACTCTTTTATGACAAAAAAGCTTCAAAATCAAAAATTGCTATAAGATACCTAGATTTAGGAAAAACATTTTTTACACGTTTTCGTTGATTTTGTATATTTTTAATGGAATTTTCAAGTTTATAGACTCGTTTTCACCCTATATTCGATCATATTTTCATACTGAAATAATACATGGCGAAAAATTTAAAAGGCTATTAAAAAAATTTGTATCCCGATTTTGAGAATTTTTAATACGACTAGAATAATAGAATTGTATAAAAATTTGAAGTCCTGAAACCTAAAATTAACCTATTTAGGACGAAAAAACTTCAACATTTAAAATTTGCTGTAAATAGTTCAAAATTGGGGAAAAACTATTGAAAAATTGTTAACAATTATATTGTATTTAAATACATGTTATGTGAAAATTTCAAGACATTATAGTCATTATTTATGGAATTAAAATGAAACATCCATTTCGATTTTAGCAAAATCGTGCTTTTGCCGTTTTTCCGTAATTATTTGATTGTGTTTTCTTACGCGTTTATCAAAAATTGATCTCTTTAAAGTACCAACTAGATGCAATTTGATACTAAAATAAGACAAGCTTGTAAGATTCGGAGCATTCTTTCTCATAGAATTGTTGGGTACAAACATACACGAAAAATAATAATAATAATAATAAAAATAAAAATAAAAAAACAAACATCATTGTAAAACTAATATATTTCTCGCTTCGATTAGAATTTAAAATATGTACCTATTTATTATTTATACTACTATTAAAACCGCTGAAAAATAACAAAAACAAATATATTGTTAATTAAATGTTTTTTAATAAATTTAAAAAGGAAAATTTCAATTTTCTTTTTAATTTGAAAAAAATGTGTGGGTTAAAGAACATATTTATATAATTATATAATAATTATATACACTACCTATACAGTGTGGTAAAATTTTTAGGTAACACTAAATATTTGGGTTCAAAGACCTTGGATTAAAATTAAGTTTTTGGGAGAAGCTAGGGAATATTTAAATACATATTTTCGAATGATTTTAAAATGTTCAACCATTACAGAGTGTTCACGCGCAATACAACTTGCATTTTTTTAAATATCATCTCCTATTTCTGACACAAGATTTCGATAGGTGGATTTTTTTGTACAAATTATTCTTTTATCATCTTTTGTTTTAAAATTGACCCAGTTATAACTGTTTAAAAATTAAAAATAATGATTATTGTTATCATCAGATGTACAAATTGTAATTGTCTCAAGTTTAAAATATAAAATATTTTTTGCGGTAAATATTTTTTCTTGAACAAAATTTACGTATGTTAACTTTTGATAAGATATTTGAATATAAAAATTATTTCAGTATTTTTTGTCATATAAATCTTTATCCTAATCTCCAAATTGGTTAAGGTATAGCTGTTTTAAATTTTAAAATAATCGATAATTTCAATTTATAAATAGTTTTTGTAACTCTGTCAATTTTGGATTTATAATAATAATAATAATAATATATATCTATTGGCCAAGAATTTGCAATTTACAGTAAGTGATAGCATAGTTAAATGGCTCATCTCTCCACTGAGGATGACCTCTTATCGGTGATGATGGAATACTATTAGAATATGAATATACATTTATAAATTTTATAATATTTTTTATATTTCCGTAATTATTTATTATAATAATTCAAAAACATAAATAGACATTCATAGTAGTAATTATTCATTAGTAAATTAGTAATAAAAACATAAATAGCAATAAATTAATATATAAAAACAACAAGAATAGACCATATTAAAATAAAAATATAAAAATATAAATAAATACACTACATTGTATACACTGGTATATTATATAATAAGTTGATGGTAAAACTAACCTAAAAATTAACAATATCTGGAAGGTGTCTTCATCAGTTTATGCCTATAATCAAATATGTTTAATATACCCATCATCAGTCGACCGAAATGATTGTCATTCTTTAACATGCACAGTCAATCTTATATGACCCTTTACACACCCACTATAATTTTAACTAGAGTTCTCAGGTTCATTTTGAGGTGTAGGTTGAATATAGCCTACAGCATCACATGTACTAATGTATATAGGAGGTGCCAAAAGTTCAAGATAATGAGTACTTTTCGTCATATATTATTGCAGAAAATTATATTAAAAAAAAAAAAACACATAATTCGATTTCTAATGTACCTATTAATATACAGTTATTTAAATTTGTTTAGGTTAGAGGACACTTTTAATTTTTAAGAGTTATAAATCATGTATGAATGTAACTAAATTATAAATTTTGAATCTATTTTGTTCCATATGGTTTTTCTACCTATAAAAGCATATTTTTTTATATGCCATAAGTATTATTGTTGTATAAGTATTCAGTATTCCTGATTATATCTGACAAGTCTTCGGTTTATCATATATTTATAAACCTACTGGTTAATAATATTTTTATAGGTACTTGACCCGAAAGTCCATTTTGTTTAATAAATTGCAAAACACGAGGTCATTCATGAAAGAGGATGAATGAACCATGACTAGGTATACTTAATATGTTGTTTAATATATTGAGTCAGAATTATTAGTTTCAAAATTATATATTAATGATATACAATTAATATAAATTTGTTCATCAAAAGACAAGAAAATATTATATTTAACAATGATTAGATAAGGTTTAATAATAATATCATAGGTCTAAATTTACTAAGATGTAAAACGTTTAATTTTATAAAATAGAATAGACAAATTTCATGTAATATTTTTAAGAAAAAAATTGGTTTCAGTTTGAATATTTTGGTTGTTTTATGATTTGGAGTTATATTTCTTTAGTTTTGGACTATTCTTCGCATATTTTAAATTATAATATTTGTCTTCTTTAGATATTTAATTTAAAAAAGACACAGCTGAAATATAATTATTGTAATTTTATTGCTACCATTGCCGACGATTTATGTTTATAATTAATAAAGTGGAATTTTTTTTTCAATTTTTAAGTTATGATTATTGATTTCTTCACATAAACATCATTACACAATAGAACATAAGTTAAAATTTAAAACAAAACATTGAGCATAATGTATAACGTAAAATATAAAGTCCATATTAAACTAGTCAAGATAAATTTATATGTTTGCTATATGTGACTAATAGTTTGAACTGGATGACTACAATCACATGCTTGACTAGACTATCTCTCATTCTACAATTCAGATTGGCTATCTATAGTATATAGTTCTCTATTTCGGCCATAATAACCCGGCCGAATTCTATAATTTTGTTAAAGCCCTTTCAAATACGTACGTTTTAAAGGATTATGCATTGGAAATTTTATCAAAATCTTAAGAAAAATTAAAATACTACAATTTAAAAATATTTAAATAAATTTTAAATGTAATTTTAAAACAGTCCTATGTTAGTAACATTTTTATTGTTGCGTTATAATAAATATTTATTAAAAATACGAATGTAATGACCAAAAAGCCTGATAAAATTAAGGGTACTTATAACGTTCGATTTTAATTCTGAAAATATATTTAGATTTTGTAGTTCTTTACTAAAGAATATTAAGAATACATTTTTCATTATATATCTTATTGTGTATATAGTACTGATTTGTTTTTAAGTTTGATCTATAAACTTTAATTTATAATAGATAAGAGAGATAAGCAGGATGGTATAATATAAAGGTGGAAAAATCACCAGAAATCATATAGCAATGAAGAGGGGGAGCAATAAATAAATATGTATATCTGTAGGGCAAAAAACTCCTATATTTCCATAACAATCATCCGTGGCGTAGGTATAATAACTATAATAAGTATATGATAATTATATAGGTGTTGCTTTTATTATATTATCATTTCATCGTCATATGATTAACATTGTGATCGCACCTATACCACAGGCCACAGCTATACGTGATAAATATTATATCACTGATTTAACCACGGAATTGTTAAAATGATATAATAATATATAATATATACAGTGTAAAAATAAATTAATAATATAGGAATATCTGTATCTTAGCGTGGGTAAATCGTAATATTCATCTAGAAATATTTTCAAAGAATATGTAACTTAAATTATTAAATGACTTTCATAGAATAAATTATTATATATTATGCATAACCCCTTAAAACGGACGTATTTGAAAGGGCTTTAACAGAATTACAGAATTCGGCAGGGTTATGACTTATGGCCGAAACAGAGAACTATATACTAGATAGCCAATTGTGGAATGAGATATAGTCATGTGATTGTGGTCATCCAGTTCAAACTATTAGTCAAACTATTAGCAAACATATAAATTTATCTTGACTATGTAGTTTAATATGGACTTTATATTTTACGTGATACATTATGCTTAATATTTTATTGTTTAAATCATGACTGATGTCCTATTGTGTAATGCTGTTTACGAGTAGAAATCGATAATAATAACTTTTATTGTGAAAATAAAAAAACCTGTCCATAAGGGGTGGGAAGCACTCTGCTCCACGGATAGTTTTTAATTTTATAGGCTATAGCAATGTTAAATCATTTTATTTATTTCATTGAACTGAGCTCGGAATAATGTAGTGGCATTATCACCTACATAAACTATCAAGTACCAAACAAAAAAATACCTTAACGTTTTGAAAATTGTATTATATATATTATATCTACTCGTCATTCATATATACCAATATAATAACATTAATTATGAACCGGGCAGAGAACTTGTAGCTTTAAAAAAAGCACAAATTTTCAAGCATTATGTACTTACAAACCCTAAAAATATACACTTAAAATTAATTTTGCATTTAAGCGAATTATTTTTATATATTCGATAATGATAGGGTTAGGTCGTGCGGTCAGGGTTAAATAAGCCCACAATTTCGATAATGAATTTAAAATAAATACAATGAATTGATGAAAACTGCGAAGAATTTCAATGATGTTTTAGAAACGTTATTGTACGCAATTACCTATCAAAAATTGACTGCAAAAAAATATAAAAAATTCTACTTCATAAATAAACTTAAATCGAGTGTCTGCCATTGTAGCAATAAAATTACGATAATTATATTTCAGTTGTGTCTTTTTTTAAATTAAATATTTAAAAAAGACAAAAATTATAATTTAAAATATGTGAAAAACAGTTCAAAACTAAAAAAATATGATAAATAAAATAAATATGATAAATATTTTTAAACTAAATATAGATAAAAATCATTGCAATCGTAAAACGATTTTGATCGTAGTTCGGTAAAATATTTAATATTATTTCCCGATTCATAACAGTAGGTACTTTCTGTTCTTTTCGGTAGTTATTTCTTATACGTTTAAGAATACTACCTATACTAGGAAAATCGAAAAAAAAAACCCGTCTAGAGTAGGTACTAACTATAATAAATTGTAATCAGAAAACTCTTCGGTCCTAATCAATTTTTTCTATATCCGAAAAAGTTTATGCATACCTGTACATACCAAAAAAAAAATGTAAATACCACATAATCGTAAAATCAAAAAAAAAAATTATTGTTCAAATACATTGAAATGTATTACCTTAAAAATAAATGTTATCCGGTGCAATGACCTTTAAAATAGTAAATAAATCACTGTAGGTACTCGCACGTAAGTTATACCACACCTGAATATTGCTAATATTTTATATATTTTTGGTCTTGCAGTATTGACGAATGGGCGTATTACGATGTACCGGCCATGATCGATTTCGTGATCAATAATACCGAATACGAAAAAGTGTATTTGGTGACGTACTCGTTGAGCAGTGCCGTTTTATTTGCCACCGCGTCTTCCAGGCCCGAGTACAACAGCAAGATTATCGTCAGCTACCATCTGGCCCCGTTCGTGGCGTTCACCAACATCAAATCGACATTGTTGCGGATAGGAGTACAACTTGGTCAATTATATTTGGTCAGTGAAGACGCTTTTTACGAATTTTCGAATTTCTCAAATTTCGTACAGCTCAATGCAATCTTTACACATTAACATATTATAACAACTATTAATAATATTAATAATAATTATTATAACCTAGAAGAAAAAAAACGGGAAACACTGAGAAAGTAGACAAAAATTTAGGGTAGGTTGATATAATAGGATCGGTACCTAATTTATTGGGTTGGATTATTATATTACATACTATATAGTGGCGCATCTGAAACTCATTTAAGGAGAGGGGCGAATCCGGATATTTATGAAATAAATAAAATCAATGCTGTAAGTAGATGTTGTCAATACTTGCAATTAAGAGAGAACAAAGTGTATTTACCCCCATCACTCAAAATTATTGACGCAATTTAGAAGATAAGTGGATAGATTAATAAGCCCCCTCTTTAAATTAATCTTAGATATTTTATGAATCTTAAAAGAAAAATATTATTATTAAATATACATAAATAAGTTATTTTGAAACTAAAAATATACCTACTATCTTTTGTTCAATCTTTCGATTGGTATACCTTTAATTATATATATAAAATAAATTTTTTGTTATTATTTATACGTGATTAATATGGTTATAGATTACTTTGATATTTCTACATTTCTATCTATCCATGTAACTACTATGTTAAGGTCATTGGAAGTCTTTTTTCAAATATCTTCTATAATCTGTTTTATAAATGACAATCTTGATTCCACTTCCAGTCTTTCCATTATTATTGTTATACCTAACCATCATGCATTGTTTCTTAATAAAGATTTCCTATCCATTCTTTTATTGTACTCCATATCGACTTCTATGCGTATATTCCATAATGTTTCATCCAGGAAATTTTTAGTGCTCGTGTTCAGCATAATTTTTCGAAGGATTCGATTGCAAACCTTTTCACCCTTAAGGGACTTCGACACCGGCCGTTTTTAAGGAGTTCAGTATAGGCAATTTTTAAGTAATTTTAGGAAAAATAAAAATCTAACAATTTAAAAATATATAAGTACATTTTAAAATTAATCTAAAAATATCCTCATACCCATACTACTTT
>JAIPRL010003169.1:0-14345 GCA_025469235.1 Pemphigus obesinymphae | reverse complement strand
AGAAAATATAATAACGAATTCAGAACTTTTTTCAAAATTAAAATTGAACAAGTTTAACACGGCCAATTTATGGAAATGCCAAGACCATTTTAGCGCTTTGAAAAATCTACTGTCGAAGACCCTTAAGTATTGTTCGTGTATCAGTTCGCTCTACATAAAACTTTTCATAATAATTCCCTGGTATTTAGACTTATTATACTTTCAGTGAATAGATTTTTATTTCTGTATAATGCTTACCTAGTCTACTCAGGCTATCCTGCTCTATATGTTTGTCTCGATTTTTCAATAATTAATTATCTAGTAGTAGTAGTAGTAGTAGTAGTAGTAGTAAGTATGTACAATTAGTCACAGATTGCATCCTTTTGTCGTCCACAACTATGTTTTTATCCATTAATTACTATTCCTACATATATGAGTATTTTAGGAATTAAGTTTATGATTATCCTATCATTCAAATTACATTATAATTTTTTATTATATATCTCATTACTCTCAAGTGATATAAATATATTTATTAATCATTTAACTTATTTTTATTGGGTTATTGAATTTATTTTATATAAGAATAATTTTAATGCAATTAACTCGTAGGTATTTCAATTTTTCGTTGTTGCAGTCTCGAGCTGAACGATTGATGTTATAGGTAGTAAAATATTTAATAAACGTAAGTATTTTAATTATAGAATAGGTGATGTTTAACGAAAATCTGTTAATATCGCCCTCCTTTGAAATTCTATTTTTATTTTAGCTAAAATGTTTTAGTATTTTCCTACGAATTTTGAAATTACACTCTTGAACGGGTATCAGTAGATATATTAAAGCTGACAGTATTTTCATTGGTAATCTAAAATTATGCGAGTCTGAATATATACTATAGGTATATACTTACACACGTATGCATGTAAAGAAGAAGCATTACATGTTTAGTTTTAAGTTTAAAATTTGTATTGTAAACATAATGTGAATAATAATGAAATTAAATATCAAGTCATGTAAATATAATTATGAATGCATTAGGTAGAATTGTAGATATACATTTGGACGATAACGCATTTTGGTTTTATAAAAAAATAAATAAAACGTTATACAAGTATTTATTCTTTGGGTGTAGTAAATGGATGGAATAATTTAGTATTAAATTATATTTCTTAATTGACTACAAGCATAATAAATATGTATGTAGGCATAATAAAATTAAATTAAACTCTGTCCGTGACGAAACAACGAGATTCGTGAGTAAATCAAAATTAATTACAATTGAATAAAACACAATATATCACTGAATTATCTCATCAGAATAAACCCTAAGAAATATTTATAATTCACAAAGGAATAAAATGAATGTAGTATAGGTACATGTCACACACTCATACAACAGTAAATCATAAAATGTTAGACTGCACGATACAATTTGACTTGTTTGGAAATTTAAACTCGTTTTAGAAAATAAGTTCTATGCCTAAATAATAAGATTAATATTTAATAAAATTATTATATTATATAAATATTATTAAATAATTATTAATATAAATAATATAATTGTGTGATTCGTATATAAATGTCTAGAATTTAATTTGTGTAGCCGTATGGGTAAAAACTATATTTTACTGGACGAGTTCGTGCAGACATAAAATTGTCTATGATCATTTCACATAATTAATTTAAGAACTCAATAAGTTCAAATTATATTAATATTTTATTATTCAAAGAAAAGTCAAAATGCTATAAAAATTATCAAATATTATGATTTATGGGCATAATATATTTATAATACGATTATTTGTTCCAGACGTTCGCGCGGAATGCCAAGAAATACGAATTGTTCCCGAGAAACTATTGGTCGATGAAGTCCATGTCACTGTTCTGTAATGAAAAATCAATTTTTCTACATGCATGCGTGTCGGTATTATCAGAGTTTTTTGGATTAGACACTTCTGGAAACTCTACCGTAAGTCTTCAGATTTCCTTCACTATATTATATAAAGGTTACAAGAATTTAACCTATAATAATTTTACTGATAAATTATGTATTTTAAAATTTAATACGGTTTTATTTAATCTTACAGATGAACCTAGACTTCAAACTGACTTACTCGAGGGCTGGTGTTTCGTTAAACAGTATAGATCATTTGTTTCAAATGATCAGAACCAGTAAGTATTATAGACATGAGATATCCGCAGCATGATTTTTATTTAATACATTTCCTACTACAAAAAATTTACATATATATATATATATATAGATCTATAATTCTATAGATATAAAAGTATTCAAAATAGTTAAAAATGTATTACATGAGAGAGTTATAAATATATATGATATTTGCAAAAAAAAAATTAGTTTTTATTTGATTTTCATGAGCAAAAAAAAAAAAAAAATGGTCATACATTTTTTTCTAACTATATAACAAAAACATAAATATACGGTGATCGTCGTCCGTTGTCGATGTTTATATTTTAATTTTGCCGCCCTAAGGTGACGCATGAGTTGTCCATACAAGTCTATCAGTATCAAAAAATAAAAATTCCTTATAATTTACCATTATATATACTAAAAAGTAACTTCTACGGATGTTAGATTATAAAGATATGGTTTAGCTATATAGGTATAAATGTATAATTGTAAATTATGGTTTTAAGGTGAGAAAAGTTATTATTTTTTCACCGCAAAATAACGATTTTTGGTCAATTTCATATTGATTCAAACCGCAATGGATAAAGTATACAAATTCATAAATAAATAATGTTGTTTTCGGATCAGGTTTATGTATATTGTAATAATAAATTATTAGGAGACAGATATATATAGCACGTAAAAACGTCATCCAAGTATGCTAAAATATAATGTATAAAAATATTTTTAAATATGCATTTAGATATTATGCAGTAAAATATTTACAATAAAATAAACTTACTACCAAATCACTATATACGCATATATATTGGTATTATATACCCAATATACGTCTTTAAAATATATTATGTAAAAGTACGAAAAACGCAATACAACTGGGTCCGGTATTTGTCCATGTTCTCAATAATATATCAATGTATTATTATTATATACATACGTATTTAAGAATATTTTATATTTATACACATTGCCAATAATCTTTTATTTTTCACCGAGTTAATTAATATCCATAAATCTTGGATTAGGCAATACCTATACCGTTAGTTATGCTAATTATATTATATACCCATGTTTAAATATACATAATACATAGTTATTTAAATACTTATAGATATCATATATGTGTATAAAATATTTTTTACCCAACTAATTCTAAGATTTATTATTTAATAACTTAAAATTTAAATATACCTAAAATTAAAATATGCATTAAGAATTTAAAATTAGATACGAATTCGCTAATTAATATTCAAAAATATGAAAAAAAAAAAAAAAAAAATGTTTAAAAAATAAATTTGGTATATTTTGAATCTATGATGGTTATTAGGTACACTAATTTCTATCTATACAAGAATCGTAATTAGAATTAATATTTGATTCAAAAGATTCAAAATGCATTAAAATTCAACCCATAACCCCAATATGTACATAATGTTAATAATATTCGTACACTATAAACATGTATATATATTTGGTGTTTAGTATTTCAGAATCTCAGTGGAGTGATGATAGATGATTGATTTCTTCGTTTTATTTTTTCTGTCTTTATTATTTTTTCTGTAAATATTTTTTCGTCCAAAATACGCAAATGATAATATGTTTTTTATCTCTCACAGGTGTTTATAGGTTTGCATCCATTTTTACAACGATTTAAAAATTAAAATGTAATACACTATATATTGCCTATAAAAATAATAATAGTTAATAATAAATAATATATGTACCCATAGATATATCTATAAAATCACTAATATAGTTATAAAAAAAAGACATTTTATCAAATGATTTTTATATTGTTTCATATAAAATACAAATTATAATAATATGTAGACGATTATAAATAATAAACATATATACACTTGTTTAACTGATAAATCAATTGAGTAGGAATTTTTGAGTAGAGATTTCTGATAGAAAATGCATTCTATAGTTGGTACTTTAAATAGGTAATTTTTTGATTTCCTCAATAGTTTTTTTAGCGTAAAGAAAATCTACTAAAAATAACTGAAAACTATTATAAATTGAAAAATTTTAATGCCAGAATATTAAAAATAATATTAACCACTTTTTAGTCATTTTTTTTATTTTATCAAATGTTTAACTTTGTTTTATTTTGTTGTGTGCTATATACACTTATTCGTAAAAATCGTTCTGATAAGAAATTTATTTTAATTTGTATTTTAAAAAGATTAATTTTCAATTTCCTCAGTAGATTTTTAGATGTATAAGAAAAAACAAAAGAAAATAACAGAAAACTGTAATAAATTAGAAAATTATACTACACCGAGCTTCGTTCAGAATTGTTTTATAGAAAGAAATGTTTTAACATTACATTTAAATTTAATACATTCGCCACCAGTACTTATTGTATCCGATGAACGAAATACTTCCACCCCTATACTGTCTGGTTTTTAAATTCCGAGCGGAACGAGAAAGCTATTTATTTTATAAACATATGTTTTAGATTTTTAGAGGAGCAAAGAATCTTTTGATTTTACAATAATGCATTTCTTTTTTATTTTATATTTTGTAATGTATCTTATTTAATTTAATATTATTTGTATAATATATTTTTTCGAGTAGGAGTCGAATAACAGTTTTGAAAGAGCTTTTTTGATAGAAAATTGGTTCTCGTTGGTACTTTGAAGAGATAATTTTTCGATTTTTCAACTACTTTTTATACGATGTATAAATAAACGATGTATTTTATAAATTGAAGAAATTATTTAACATTACTTTTAAATTCTTAATTCAATACATCATTTAATTCAAATTGATTAAAATACCACCAGTATCGTATCCGATAAGCGAAATGCGCTTCCACCTCTACTGCAACCGTTTTTTAAATTCAAAATGGTGTGAGGAAGCTATTGTAGTTTTAAAATCACGAGATGGTTACAAATGGGAAAATAACAAATAAATAGTTTTTATAGTAACGGATTTTTTTTATTGGCTATTTAAAGGTCGAAGGTTATTAAAAAAAAACAAAACTATATTAAATATTAGATATTGTATTTCGCTCAGAATTTTTTTCAAAATACAATGATTTATCTTGGAATTTAAATTTAAAGTAATTATAATTCACTACCTTGCACACTGCAGTCTAAGGACCAAAGGGACGTTGACAAACTATTCTACCATCTGTATCTAGACAGATATTTTTTAGATTATAATTTTAGTTTTTAACGTTTTTTTTAATTTTAATCATATTGTATTTTGCAAAATTTTGTACACTTTTATATATATATTTGACTATCCAAAAAAAAATTGATGGCTAAAAGCTTAAATGTAGTATAATATATATTTACTTTAAGCAAATACTAGCTGTTGTGAATTGTGATATTTGCATGTTTCAATTATTAGATTTTAATTCATGTCTTCCTGCTATTGGGGATGTACATAGCATATAAGGTTAACTAATAATTTTTTTAAAAATGTGATAAAAATTGCAAAAAATCCTGAATCTAGCATAAAATGTAAACCATATTTAACCCCAAACATGAACAACATGATGTAATGTAAAAAATAATAAGGATTATTTATACTTCTACAGAAGAGCTGTCCTTATTATTTATAAACTCGTTATTTTATTTTATTATTTATAAAGTCTTTCAATGTGGTGAGAAGACTAGTTGGCACTCAAAGAATTCAATGTTGAACTAATGTGGAATGACGAAGTGGTCGCCCATCCATTTGATCCATTTGTACCAGCGCAGCGTATTACAAACGCCGATCAAATGTTAAATGTTCAAACATTTTATATTTAAACAATATTTTAAGGAAATATTTTTAATATAATAAATATCGAATATTTTGAATATTGAAATATGAAATTTAATTTCAAGTATAGAATACATTGAAATTTCAAAATAAATTATTTAATTGAAAAAATCAAAATATTTTTAAATAGCTCATATAGGTACTATACTACGAAATTTGTCGTAATTTTAAATTTTAATAAATAATATGGTAAAGATTTTTTTAAAAATATCATTTTCTAAATGAATAGAATATGTTAAATCTCCAATTGACACAAAATACATTTTTAGTATTATACCAGACTATAATAGTATTATACTATATACCTACTCCACATTATGTTTAAATTTTTTACTGTATATGTTGACATATTTGGCGTTTTTAAAAAAAAAAACCAAATTAAATTTAGGTGCTAAAATACTATTTTATATAATTTTAAGTTATAATAAATTACATAGTATAAAAAATAATTATATGATAATTATTATAATAAGAAGGAAAAATAAATACCTATTAAAAATAAGTAGGTAGGTATTTCATAGTAGTATTGTTTATGGGATTCCCCCGATTTAAACACGTAGTTCAAACACAAAAAAAAAGGATTTTAAATTGCAAGCATAAAATACATATTCTATGCATAAAAAATAACGAAATGAGATATTTTTTATTTTATAATTTAAAACTAACTAAGTATTCTATTTTTCCATTTTTTTATTTCACATATTTAACTTTCATAACATAAAAGATGAAATAATGATTTTGATTATAAAACAATAATATTATAATCTTATGTCCTCCTATAGTATTTATATTAGTATTTATATAGTAGGTACTTAATATCTATACTATATATTATCTATTATAGGTTTTAACTTTTAAGTTTTAATAATATAATTATTATATTATAGATAGTTATTAGTTTGTACTTCTTTTACTAATATTGAGATATTATTTTAACCAGATTTTTAAAATGTTTTAGATAAATTTCAACACTACGATTTAGGATTCAAGAAGAATATAAAAAAATATGGACAACCTAAACCACCGGAATATGATCTACGAAAAGTCACGTCACCAGTCGTGTTGTACTACAGTAAGAACGACAGGGTCGTCGACTATGGAGTAAGATAATATTATGTTAATTGATAATTAATTTTTTTAAATCTGATAAGGGTAAAATTTTGATCGAAACAAAAATTAATAAACAAATTAATGAAAAAATTAACTCAAATAAGTTTTATTAAATTAATTCTACAAATATCTTAAATTAAAATAGTTTATAATTAATATAATGAGAATAATTCCTCTCGTTAAGTTTATAGTTAAAATAACAAACAAAAAATATGAATTGAACTCGGTTAAAAAAAAAAAATATTATTTTCTTTATTTTCAATTAGAAAAATTAGGATTCGAATTTTCAAATATATTCAACAATATACAATATAAAAGTGTAATGAATGTGTGCACATATTACTTATACGATTTAAAATTGTTTATACAATATAAATTATATTGACCTCCTGGTGGTAGTAATAACTGGCAGTAACAACTGTAAGTAAACTTTTGAGGAAATTATATTTTGAACGGAAAAAATATATAGTTTTTAATTAATATAAAACTAGAATTACTATATTATATTTTTATTTAGATTGAAATTTGATATATAACACATTTTGTTTCAAGACGTCAGGAATAAATAAATAATTACAGCAATTATGTAATTTAATGTTATACATATTATTTGTATATATTAGGGGGGTTTGGACATAAAAACTAAAACTAAAAAGTATTTCTTTCAAAATAGTCATAGATAAATTATTTTTGTTTCATTCCGTCCAGAGACTAGAATAAATAAATAATTCTGAAAATAGTTCTTTAAAGTCTGAAGATGACTACTGGATTGATAATAGGTACACAATTGCATAGTTACCTCTCACATCTATACAATAAAATGAGTATCTTTTAATAATATAAATTACCTGTTTTATATATTTTTTTTTGTGGTTGTTATCGGCTATATACTTCTCCCCCGGAACCGTCCCTAGACATTACTTCTGTGGAGAGACAATACTCATATATATACTCATAGTGACAATCCGAAAGAGGCCCACAATTACCTATTACTATTATACCCAATTTGTTAGTCATATCACAAAAGATTTAACATATTTATCAAATTCTAATTTTTTTCAGAAAAAAATTTTTTTTTTCATCATAGGTTAATATACCTAATAATATATTTCAATTTTTATAAGAATGTTCATAAATTTATTGTGCATCTACTTTTATACATTTTTTAAAATATTTATTATGCGTACATCGATGCATATTTAAAACATTTTAGTGTATATAAGATTTAACGAACCTTAGTAAAATCAAATGTATAATTTAAACGAATAACGCGCAAATAAATCATAGGTTTATGGATCAAAATTTACACATTTACCTAATATATCTAAGATAATTTCTTGTTAAATATTTGACTACCTATTAATATTCGTTAATTTAAAGATAGATATAGGTAGGTTGTATATAAATCGTTTGGTTCTTGCCACTTATAATCTCATTTAGTAACTAGCATATTATAGAGAGCTTATACGTACATCTATTTTATTTAACTTATTTTTTGAATTCCTATCTACATAGCCTAAATTTAAATTTTTTATTTTTTATTTCAAAAATGGTGTTATTATTATTATTATTATTATCATCAGAGTGATTATAATTGTTACATAAATAAGCAGTTTGGAACTAGTTTAAAAAAGGCGTTTCCAGTGTACTAGTAATAAATATTTTATATTTATTAATTATCATGTATTTTAAATATAACGTATTAAGTACATAATTCATATAGTAAGTACATATATATATATATATACATACATATATAAATACACATAGAACTCAATATGCAAAAAACTAAACTATAAGACTCGGGGCCAGATCTGTGGAGGGAGGGGGTGATTGAGGTTATCGTCCATCTACGAATAAAATTCAATTTGACACATTTTAGATTCTGAGCATAGCGATCAATGTACACATTATTTACAGTAGCACTGATAAATTGACGTGTAATTCACAAGATACAATTTTCAAAACTTTTTTACCGCTTATCAGTAATTTATAAAAACATTTGTTGAAACATTATATAAAAACTACATTTCGGTCTATATCTATAACTTCCTGGATTATTCATTTAAAAGGAAAAGTGTTCTATTCTTTTGAAAGAGGAATTCTTGAATTATGTCATCTTAAAAATATATAACCCAACGTTGATGTAAAAAAAATGTATTTTTCCATTCTATTCGTGTTATTTTATAATCTAAAATGTTTTGAAAAATGTCCCCTGGTTAAAACATTTTGAATAAGGGTTGAAGGGGACGAAGTCCTCCACGGCTTATTTATTCTCTAATATGTCCCGGAACAATGGTTTTTTAACTAAGCTTAGAGTCTATCCTTATTTTTTTTCCCGATTCAACACCGTTTATGCGAATAGAACGTCAGCGTACATTTAAGATTTAAGTACAATTTTCATTCATCGTTTAAATAAAATACGTTGAATAAAATAACCTTATGGGCCAGAGAGTGTTCAAGGTTAATTTTTATGCGTATATAATATTATGTATTGTTATAATAATATGTAGGTAGATACGTATAAGGTGACACATATAGACATTGAATATTGGCGATTTAAATAAAAATTAATAAATTAATAGTTCATTGGTGGACGGTTTTTGATTTTTGGAGAATGGATTTCTTGTTGGTTCGAGTTGTTCAATGGCGTGGTACGTTTTTGGCTGTAAGGGATTTGTTTGCTTCGATTTTCAGGAAATGTTTATAGTATGGGCAGCCTCGAAAGTTTACTGTATGATCGCCGTTGCAACAAACGGGTGGTTGTTCCATATAGTTTTAGAACAGTCGCTGGTTTTCGATGGGCGCCTGAACATTTGACCCAACGTAGGACGTAGTGTTTGCAGTTTAGTGGCCAAAACGCTGGCAGGCTGAGCACTGTGCGGGGCCTACTCTATTTCTGCCATAATTTCAATGTAGAATAGGTTAGACAAATCGAAAATTTCGCCTAGAGATAATATTACTCGACAGATCGTCATTGCAGGTTTCACATTGGTGCCAAATCGTTTTACGAGCTTTATTTTAAAGTTGAGGGACTCTAATTCCGACTGGATTTCTTCCGTGGAAATATCGGTAGGAACGCCTCTGATAATTACCTCGAGTGAGCTTTTGGCAGGGAAGCGGAAAGTTGAGAAGTCTATGTTTTGTTGCTGCAGGGAATTTTCTATGGCACAACATTATGTACTCGATCTTTCGTTTTAACTAGAATTTTGCCGTCATTTATGAGACTTTGGCTGATATATTTTCAGGATTAATATTTGGTAATTCATATATATTTTGGGAGCAGCTGAGCGCCATTGGGCGGAAGAAATTATTGTTGGCCGTGGACGGATTACATGATATGGAATGCAAGCTGAGTTCGGTGATTCTTGAGTTTCATCGGAAATTTTGTTGGTACCTAGATGTGGAATTATTTGATTGAGGAGGATCCTGTTCCGTGTTACATTCGAATAATTTTACGAAAATAATATTATAAAATTGATACCTAGGTACATATCTACATATGTGTTACAAGTAATAGAAGTATTCTATTTGTCACTGATAGGTATACTTATATACCTACTTATTACCTACTTACCCAATGGCTACATTATTTTAACTAAATAAAATTAATTTTAATATTTATTGTTTACTATAACATATAGGTATATAATATTGTTTTTTTTTTTTTTTTATAATCATTAATCACAGTGTATTAAACAAACTCAATTTTTTGTTTTAGACTATACACAAGTTGATCTCGGTTCTACCAAATGTTTACCGAACAATAATGATTCCTCATAAAAAATTTGGTCACATAGACTATGCATTTAACTCGAATGCTAAAGGATTAGTATTCGATTCGATTATCGATATTGCCAAACAATTTAGAACATCACGAAGTCGTCCGCAATACTATAATGGTTATTATAAATATTTATAGATTCTTAGCAAACCAAGAAATGTATTGTTTTATGTACATATGTATATATATATATATATATTTTTTTTTTTTTTTGTTATTAATAAATTTGTGTAAAAGTGCCTTAAAAGTTTCATGTAAATAGGAAATATGACATAACTATAGCAATACATAATTTTTCAAGTGGTTTTTTATTGCTCTACTTAGGTAGGTAACATTATGTTACGATGATTATGTCAAATTCACATAATACTAAAATATAATTCCAAATCATAGAAGAACAATTTCCAAAATAATAATAAAATGAAAAACAAAATTTTTACTTAAAACTGATTTATAGTAAATTATTTTTTAGTTTGTAGACCTTTTTTTATTGAGCTTAATAGGTACCTACCTATTTAAAAAATTAACTTCAGCGACAATATTATATATCATATTTCTAATCTAGATGACAATGATATTGCATATAAGTAGGTAGGTATTGAAAAATAACCTTTTGAGCACTTTTATTCTAATCTAAAAGATGACAATACAACAAAAATATATCACTGTATAAAACCAATAGCATCCTAAAAGTACATGCTCCATAATTACACCCTTGTCTAGACTAGCTGGCCAATTATTAGGTATTTAGGTGCTCAATATAGGTTTTCTAAAATACATTTAAAAATATTATCAATATTCCATTAAATTTTCCATATTAATTTTATTAGTATGTCAATATATTGTTATATGAAATTTTCTACTATAGGTACTATATTTGAGTGTCATAATAATTTTTTTATATATTTTTTAATTTATTTTGTAACTTTGTGATAAAACTAATTAAACATTTATAACATAATATTAATATTAATTTTTTTTATTATTATTAAAAAAAAAGTAAGGGCCAATAGTTGCATTAATTGGTATTATTCATCAAACGTATCTAATTACAAATAAAAATACGTAAAAAAATATATACTGCACATTTAAAAAAATATTGAAAATCGGCATTGTTCCATACATTAACTCTGCCTTTTAATTCATATAGTATGTAGGTAGGTATCCTTAGGTAATGCTTGATATCAAATCTATGACAATCAATCAATGACATTAACAATATCTTACTCCGGGGAAAGTAAAAGTACCTACCTAAATAATTTAGGCACGAATCACATTTGGGGGGGGAGGTTCAAGTGGGTACCTAGGTAATTTTAATTTATTACAAATAGGTACCTAATCATTAATCGTTTTTTTCCTGCAATATTAACGGCTCACTGGTCACTCTGGTGCAATTTAAAACAAAGTAGGTAGGTAGATAGATATACAGTTTTCTAGCTTTCACGTTGATTGCAGAACATTTTGAGTTTAAATTTATAATTATATATTGGAATAATAAACCTAATATATTTTGTAAAAACACAATTGAATCTTGAATTTTGATATTGATTAAGTATTAGTACACCAATAAAAATAGGTATATATGTACACCATTTACAATCCAAAATTAATTTATCCCCACAGGCCACCTGCACAATCACATTTGGAATGAAAATGTGATACAATGGTATTATATATAGTAGCTACTATACCTAGGTACCTACCTATCGGTATAATTTTCCTGTAAACTTTTTTAAAGGGAAAAATTACGATTGTTATCAGTTATGAATAAAATCAAATATACGATATACCTACTTAAAGTGTAAAATATAAACGTATAATTAGGGCGAATAAGAAAATGATGTTCATTCACTTAGTCTTCCAGGTCGGAGAAAATGCCACCGGTCTTCCTGCTAATTTTTTCCCCCCTGTAATATTATTGTATTACTTGTACAGTATTTAAATGTTAATATGATGTTTTCTATTTTATATACCTATATATAATTATGTTTTTTTTTTACGTTGTATGAATTATACCAAAGTTAAATAAAATTAGAGTTTTCATTTTACTATATAATACTCACAATAATGTAAGAAGTTATCTTTTAATAAACAAATTTATTCTTCTTCTCCCCAAACTACCCATTTATTGGTATCGACGCCACCCTAGTCCACAACTCTCACTTTATTCGATATCCCTTAATTATATACTCGATATCCTTAGGACGTCGCACCCGCATTTGTTGTCTATCTAATGGGTAATATAGTAAAATTACACTATGCAAAACAATAAATGTGGTTAAAAATTAAAATTAGAGTTAAAACACCTATTACCAATTAAGGACAATATTTTCTAGAAAATTACGTTTTTTTTTTTATAAAATATTGTTTATCAAAGAAGTTACAGCGTTTTAAAAAAAGAAAAACTTAAAACGCTGTAACTTCTTTAATAGGTAGGTACTAAATATTTTACAAAAAAAGATACCTATGTCATTTTTTAAAAAAAAATTCTCCTTTTTAAAATTGGTAATAGGTGTTTTAACTTTAATTTTAACATAGACACCACATTTATTGTTTTGCGTAGTGTAATTTTGCTACATTGTTCACTAGATTGACAGAGACAGCAAATACGGATGCGACGTCCTCATTTTCTTATTCATCTTCACTATTTACTCAACTTATCCACTTTTATAGACTGTAGTCTTATAAAATGTATCTTTTAGCCAATTATAATTCTTTTATATATCACAAAATACCTAACGATTCTATCCACAATTAATCCTATATTTTATATCTTTCTCGAATCTTCTTCCCCCATCCTACTGTAAAACATAAGCAAGATTATGTATTGTTATTATAATTTATTATTTACATTATATTGCAACGAATATCTGAAATTTTTGACCAGATCGGAACCGTCGGATGGAATCGGAAAATAGTTTTGTCACACTGCGTCGGAATGGAAACGAGTTTTCAATTTATTGGATTATCGTTACCTGTAGACGGTAGCTGGTGGTTACAAATACTTATGCACAATGAGTGACACGAGTAGTGATGAAAATATTATTTTTACATTAGCATTATTAGTGGAAGTGGAGGAAGAAGAATCTATAAGAATAAAAGGCAGTGGGCCCATAATATTAATATGGCAAGGGGGGCGTTTAAATATTTACGTTAGCACATTTTTGACCTTTTTAGAACCCCTCCTCTTGCTAACAAATGTCAGACCCCTACCTACTTTGTTACGTCAGCATATGTCCAACAACCCCTCTCTATTTAATTTAGAAAACATTTTTTTCCAAATTTTATATGAATTAATTAAAAAGCCGGTCAGTAGGTTGTGGAAGCACTTCGCTCGTTGGGTGTCAGTATTGGTGGATGCACTTCGTTACTGGGCAGGGTACTTTTGGTGGATGTATTGAATTTGAAAACAATGATAAATCATTGCATTCAATAAAACGATTCTGAGCATAGCTTCGGTGTAGTATACATAACTCATATCATTTTTTTTCTAGGGATCGATCGAGGCTGTTATTTTTATTTTATTTTTTAGTCGTG